>JBBPFQ010770575.1:0-13429 GCA_037974815.1 Kaempferia elegans
TGAGAAAAATAATTTTTTTAACATGAATATGATTAAAAAATTCAATTTGTGTTTAAAAATTAATTACACTTAATATATTCAATTAAATTAATATTTGAGAGCACGGACATAACCAGAAGAGGTATACGAACACATAGAAACTAGTTTCATATCAGTCCAACGTCGTTTGATCTATCAACTAATGGATTAAAATAAAATCAGTTCGACTGATTTTGAAATCAGTTCGACTTATTTCAAAATCAGTCGAACTGATTTGTTTAAATTCCTTCAATTTTGTATATAATTAAATTGATTCGACTGATAATCAAATTGATTCGACTGATAAGAGTAAAATCGGAAATGAATATGTGATTTTATTATTTTGAAACTTATCTACGTGATCTGATAATTTTACAACTTTATCGCGGTTCGGTAAAAAACCGTTTTATATTTGCTCAAGTGAAAAACTGAAAATCACGTGTGGGCCCGACCTGAATTAATCTGTACCGTTTGATCTGGAGTTAACGCGTCTTCTTCTTCGTCTTCCCCATTTCCATGTCCTTCGCACAACTCAGGCGAGATCCAAGCGATCGATCCGATGAAGGCGGCATCGGCAACCATGTTGTCGGCCGCGGCGGCCCTGGTAGCGTCGTCTGAATCCTCGGTAACTTCGTCGGCGAGTCTGAGCACGGCCGACCGCCACACCTTGGTGGCAGTCAGTGCCGGTACGGCGGCGCTGTCCCTCGCCGGATCGTCCTTCATAGTCCTCTGCTACCTCCTATTCAAGGAGCTCCACAAGTTTTCCTTCAAGCTCGTCTTCTTTCTCGCCCTCTCCGTACTGCCCTTCTCTCTCTGAATCTTACTGTTCGCCATTTCATCCAATTGTCTTCTTCGAGCAATGAACTGAGGGTTTCCGACTCATAGATTCCCATATTTTAGTTTTTGGGCACAATTGGCTTGCATGAGTGTATTTTATTTTCAGTATCATTCACTACTCGCTAACAAATATGCATTTCTTCTAATTTAATGTTCAATACTTTGCAGGACATGTTTTGCAGTTTCTTCGTTGTGGTCGGGTATGCTCTAGCGTTCGTTCTTCTTTCGTTCTCTCTCTGTCTCTCTTTTCTTTCGCATCCTTGATTGTTCTTCTCATGCTTTTCTCCTTTATATACAACATGAATCTTCTCATTATGTAAAGATTAGTGTTCTTTTCTTCACGTATGTAACTCTACCATGGGATTATTCTGCTCAAGAATAGATATAAATGAATGCTTCTTAGTGTAGTCTGTACTGATTTAAAAGTGACTGTAAATGTATTGGCCAAGCGATCAATTTACTCATGGAAGAGAAGGTGGAGGAAGACCTAAATAATTAAAAAACAGGAAGAAGTGATTGGAGGACTCTTAGTTAAACAAGAGGTGCTAAAATGTCTATAGAGTGCAAATTTTCAATGGATTTAATGTTAATTCAGGCTATAGTGCTAAAATGGCTATAGAGTGCCAAAATCACTTCTTGTCTTCAAACTATTGTTATATTGAGGGCTTTTTTGATCTTGCAGGGACCCGTCTAATAATTTTTTCTGCTATGCTCAAGATTACAGTGTGCATTTCTTCAGTGTTGCATCATTCTTGTGGACAACAACCATTGCGTTTACTCTTCATCGCACCGTTGTTAAACATCAAACTGACGTGGAAGATTATGGTTCAATTTTTCACTTGTATGTTTGGGGTATGACTTGTACTTGTTTCTGAAGTACTTTCTCACATAAACAATTTGATATTGATTTTTTTCTTTGTTAAAATGATCGTGCATATTTCTAAGACATTGCATATTGATATATCATTGTTTTGCGTGTGTTTCATGCCATGTGTAGTTGCCATCCAACTGATGGGGGTAACTCACTCGATGACTCGACAATAATGTACATCTACTATTGATGTCCCAGAGAAACATTAAAATTAACTTGAAATATACAATTTAATATCATTCTTTGTGGAAAATGGTAGGTATTTGTGATGTCCACTGCATGTTTATTTTGTATGCTGCTAATAATCTTGTATTATGTTAAAATGGCCATTGCCATCTCTAATTAGCCTTTCTGGCTCCAGGGCATGCTTCTTTACACTCAAAGGATATTTCTTAGCAATTAAACTATTGCATGTCTTCTATAGTTCCACCGTTGCCTGGTGTTGTAGGTCTGTTCTACCATATTAAACCCCAAAAAAGTACCGTGTATGAGAATTATACAAATTGCTTCTATTGTTTCCGTGGACTAGTGTGTCAAGTATTTGAGTAGGATTTATCCTATTCTTCTTTTGCATAATTTTCCTTAAATATTTTTCATCTTTATAGGCACTTCACTTGCTACAACAGTAATTCGCTCCATTGGCAGTGATTATGGACAGCAAGGGGCATGGTGTTGGACTGAACCTGCACGAACAGGGAAGAAGGTATGCCTATAATTTTTGCTACCTAGACACTCATTTCACTGCTTACCATTTTTTTTGGTCATAGTAATAGTTGGTTTCATAGAGTAGTAGCATACTGATCTTTTTTGCTTAATGAGGTTATATGTGTATAGATTTTACACACATTCACCTAATTCTGTTGAACAATAAGTAACATCAATTTTTGGTATAATATTATCTCACTTGGAGAAAAGCTAATGCTTCCCACATGATGCAGAATAGGAATCTGATTATTTTTAAATTTTGATTTGTAAGGATTAATTTGGTGATGTCTGCTCTTCAAGAGAGTATGTTTTGGTAATTGTTTAATTTTTGGATGTCAAAAAGTTTTGGTAGGAGTCTAATTGGATTACTATATTTTCTAGTTTGCATTATTTACTTCTTACTTTATTTTGGGTTGAGTCATAAGAGAGGGGTGTAATTTCAATAAATAATCAAAGTTGCAAGGAGCTGACGTTTAGATTTTTGACACCCTATATATCTAGTGAGGTGTCCTCAATAACTCCACTTCTACTGACATGCTGATTTTCTTAAAAAACTCTATGAAAAGAATACCATTTTACCATTGTTGTTTCAGGATTGTTTAACTTCCATTTTTTTTACATTGTGTCATGGTATAATATACCTGCCTTTCATAGTTAGCTATTTCAAGGCCTGTGTAATGATTTAGTTCTTTCGAGTCTGTTTGGTTCAGTAAGCCAACAGCCATATATATTTATCACGAGTATAAAAATTTGGATAAAATCTATATTTTTAATGTAATGACATCTTCACGACTTGAATAATTACCATCTTTTGTAGAATATATTAGTTAATAACTTCATTTAACCCAGATTTAATATCTTATCCCTTGTCAGATTTTGTCACAAACTATGATTTTTTTTTGTGTGTCATGCCATTCCATACCAATACTTGGCATGCTCCCAAGCATGGCTAGATGAATTAAAATAAGATATAATCCTATAATCCTTTTTCACTTAGGCTTGTTTACTTCTAAATATATAACTCTATAACAATTCAAAAGTCATTTAGACTAAAATTTTAGAGCAATAATTTATAAAGTATTATAAGTATCTCGACTATTAATTACACCTTACTAATATTAAAACAAGTGTCAAGATCTCATTGGTACAAATGACACGAGAGATTGTCCATACAAATCAATATTGATTTTGGCGATTTAATTGAATGGTGCATTCGACTATACCCTTGACACAACATGAGATTTCAAATTATATTTGTAATTGTAGTACCACTTCAATTGAATCGGAAAAATGACCATAAATTAAATCGGAAAAAGTACGACTTCACTAGTCAAGTCGATGCATCAATTTATCAAATTGCTTATTGAATCAAGAGCTACCCAAATACCCTTATTACCTATTATGAAAAATCTTAAATTTTAGTTATAAAAATTTTATTTATATTAATCAATATATATCTAATTTGCTAGAAATTAAATTATAAGTATTGATAAAAAGACATAGTTACCAATCTAATATTTGAGTGGATAGCTAGAGTTGAGTGAATAACTATGGTTTTTTATTTTTTTCATGGTTTTAAAATTGTTGTCATATAGACCCAATGTGGTACGATCATTCCTTGTGGTCCTGTATTGGTGGGATCCTCGTGCACTGGGTTGCCCTTTACCTCTTTTTTAGTTATTGTTATGTCAAAATTGTAGAAGAATAAATGAGTATTTTTAAAAAATTTAAAAGACTAACAAAATTACTCAATTATTAGAAGAATAACAAAATATTCCAATCTTTATACAACTTGTGGATTCTTCCATATTGATAAAAATCGGCTTGTTTTATTCGATTTTGACTGATTTGTGTAAACAATCCATTTGGAGAACCAGATTGGATCCGAACCTAGGTTTGGTTTTTCCAGTCAAACCGACTGGTCCCCTATGGTTTTCACAACTATGCGTCTGATGTGTACATGCTTCCTTTTTTGCTTCAGTAATTACATGACTTCAAAGAGAACTACTGTTTACAGGTAGCTCATTTGATAACTTTCTATGGGCCATTATGGGGTGCCATACTTTACAATGGCTTTACATACTATCAAGTGAATCATACTCTAAACAATGCGACACGGGTAATTTACACTGAAATACTTTTTATTTGGTGGTCAATAATTTTATTTCTCATTGATTTAAATGATTCTGAATTTAACCTGTATTATTAGCATATTCACTACTTCATTGGCTAAATTGCAGATGGCAGTGGCTCTGTCAGAGCGACCAAACCAATCTGATTTGAGAGCAGACAGAAAGGTGATTCATTTTATCAAGTAAAATTTATTGTTTGAAGTGATTTGGATTAGGTCCTTGGGGATTTTGGCATCCTGCACAGAAGGATTTCATTTAGTTTGAATTACTTTTTAGCACCGCTAAAAGTATTGCAGTTTTGGTAGACAACGATACAATTTTTATATTATGCTATGCTGACATTAGCCAGACTTCCTAGTGCACCAAGTCAATTAGAAAGACAATTGAATTAAAATATTAGAGTAAAGTTCTTTGAAAATATAGTGAACATCTCTACCAGCAATTACACCTTATTAGTTCCAATATGTGTCATTTATTGTAAGAAAGCATTAGTTCTCAAGCATCTTAGCGAGATCAATCAAATCAAATAGTTTTCTAAGACCTAAATATATCTCGATCAATCATTTGGAATGGAATTTGGATATGCATAACTACAATAGAATATAAGATATAGATACATCTTGGTTTTAGCACCACTGCTCTTTGCTATTGTTAGCACTTTAATTGATATTTCCCCATTTTATCTCTTCCCTATGATTGTAGACAAAATAGAAAATTAGTGGTAGGAAGAAATGATTAATCAAGTTAGGTAACGTCGAACCTGGGGCGACTAGTCCGACCTACGGAAGTTTCCCATCGTCAGGGTAAATTAGGAAAGTACACATGGAAGCCCATCTTGAGAGCCTCTCTCAGGTCTGCTACCCATAGTGGCAGGAAGAGAATCTTCTATTTGAGTCTTGATTGATATCATCAAAACTATGTTGACACGAGTGGATAGTTATTTTTGTTGATGTAGTGTTAGTCAATGATCATGTCAAACAATATCAATGAACACTTAAAATCATACTTTTTAGTACATTTAATTTTTATATTATCTGTTACTTTTTACCTCATATTGGCCCATAACTTCAACCTGTAGCATGTTCCCTGCTCCTATATTAATATTGTCATAAAGAATATTTTATTCTTTTTGTTAACCATTCATTACCATTTTGGCTGACACATTTCTCTGTTTTAAGGCATTCAATCGGTGGGGCTACTACCCCTTGATTTTGATAGGATCTTGGTCATTTGCCACAATTAATCGTGCGTATGACTTCATTAATCCCAACCACAGGATCTTTTGGCTCTCATTTCTTGATGTTGGTTTTGCTGGACTCATGGTACATTTTTCTCTAACTATATTACAGTTTTTTCATTCCACTTAGAGTGTAGCCTCCCTTTACAAAAATGCTTGTCTAGGGTCTCAAAATCGTTAAAATCTTCTTACCCACTAGTTATAAACTCGTTAATTTGTCTAGTGGAATAATGATGTGATAGTTATGTTACATATGTGCTATGTTATTTTTCCATCAAATAAAGTAACAGCTGAAATATTTAAGAGATTAAATGATAATAGTTTGAAATTTTTAAAGGGTTATTACCTTTTGGATTAGTATGGTGTGGAATGAGTTTGCCGTGTACATTATCATTCCAATCTTTGTTTATACTGCATTTCTTCTCTGGATAGGGACTATTCAATTCGATTGCATATGGCCTTAATTCATCTGTACGCCGAGCAATTGCCGAAAGAATCGATTTGTAAGTCATGTTAGTAATTTGATTACATTGTTATTGTTGTTGATATTTCTTATTTGAGTGTGCGATGAGTGCCAACCTTGAAGGTGTGGCTACTGCAGAACTAACACAAATACTATGAAGGCTGTCTCCACAGAGATCTCTGTGGAGAAGGTGCCTTCTTTACTGTCAAATCATCTATGGTTTAAAAAATCACAATACATGGTTTAAAATGTTGAAGTTAGGATGTTCCATGCTTATAGTTGTGATCATTTTCTTAACTCATTAATCATTTTAGGATAAAATGAGTTTCATGTCAAACCAATATGGTTTCGTAGTTATGCTTAAATCTTTGAGTCATGAAGGGTGGAAGGATGTGATACAATTAGGTTCATGCTCATTGGTCTATGTATTAAAGGGGTACTCGTCTCCTAAATAACTAACCAAACCATTGTGGGATGAAATTGGCTCCTCCCAAATTTAACATACTATCAAAGAAAATACTTTTGAGTCATGATTGATGTAAGGGGATGTGTTGATGCTAGAATACGCCACACCTATTAGTTACACATGGACAAGTGTGGTGATTGGGTGTCTCTTTCCAAAATGACTAGGACTACCCAACTTAACATGGTTTCAAAATTAAGCCCATATGAGTGAGAGAGATGATGGAGTTAAGATGCTCCATATTCATTAATTTTATATCGACAAGTGTGGTGATTCACTATCTATACATTAAGGGGATGACCCTCTTCCAAATGAGTAATCACTTCGAAAAGAAATGACGCTTACGTCTATATATTGTGAGGGTGTCTACCTCCTAGATGACTATGTTAGTACCTCAAACGGTTGAGGGAGAAATCGTTGGAACCTCGGATGGTGTTTACCACGGTTTTGATGTTTAGTCAAATGAGTTTAAGTTAGGCTTTGTTGTTGTGTTTAATATGTGTCTAAGTGTGTAGGGACTTGGGAGAACACACAGGAGTACCTGATGACTCGGGGTCCGATGGAATACGGTGAAGGGTGGTATGGGACACTTGAGGAACTAGAAGGACAAATAGTATTGGAGACAGTCGAACTTGGAGCATAAGACAAGCAAACGAGAAGGATGATATAGGTAGAGAGCTGACGGGCTGAGGGACGAACTTCGAACTTGATGCATCTGAGTGGCGATGAAGGATGAGTACACCGGTGGAGTGAGAAGATGTACAGGGAGTGAGTTGAAGTGTTTGGTGCATCCGAAAGATGATAAATTGGGAGGAAGACAGCTCAAGGTAAGTGGCGGTGAGCTAAGTTGAGTGAAATTATAATTATGACAAAGGGTAGATTCAACTTAAGCAGACTCGGTTGTAGTCAACCTGAGTTAGGAGTGTTGGGCGATTGAAAACATGGTTCCGGTGTACCAAGAAATATGTTTGGTCAACAAATGCATAGTATTTATATCCTCTTATCTCATTGAATAGGGTTATTTGTTAGGATCAGATGATCGAAAAAAGAGTTGTGATCAATCAGAAGATGTGGCAAGTGATTTAGCACGGTGATCTTAATTGACCAAGGATCAGAAAATCAAAAAAGATGCGATTGATCGAAAAGCTACCACGTTGGTAGAGGCAAAAAGAGATGACCTATTCATGAATCAGGCCAAGAAACTAAGTCATTAGTTTCCACTTGACTAGATAAGATTTTTTGGTTGATCGGATGTGCGACATCAGCACAAAAATGAGCTTGAGGTTGAGGCTATAAAATGTCGATCAGAGGCTCGAGATTGACATACAACACAAACATACAATCTACGAAATTGTTATCTCCTCATTCTCTTTAGTGTTTCTATATTTATTTGTAATACTTGATTGTATTAAAAGGTTTTTCCACCTTTGGCCCTTTATCGAAGAGGAGAAAAGTAGTGGACAACATTGTGCATAGGCCCGGGACTAGCAACCTAAGGGTTGTGAACTAAGTAATTCCTGATGTTCACTTTTGATATGCTTATATATGTTTCTACTCCAGATGTTCACTTTTGATATGCTTAAATATGTTTCTACTCCAATGTTGTGTCTTTGTTAAGAAATTAGCAAGAGAAAGAGAGACGATTTTATTGTAGGTTTGCTATTTACTCCCCCTCTAAAGATCTCAATACTAACTTCCGCATCACTATCACTTTAACAGATCAGTCATTTTCAGGTGAAACAGACTTCATTCTGATTCAATATGATATTAGTGTTATGTTCTATCCTTTCTGTCGTGATTCTAAGTTTATTAATTCCACATTAGACAAGTGCAATGAATTACTATTAAGTTGTGTCTGTATTAATAGTGTGCTTCCTCTCCCAAATGACTAATCATTTTGGGGCGGAATGCGCTCCCCTCCAATTCCGCTATTCCTTCTCAATTTGATTGGTGAATATATGTGAAGTAGCTGATGGGTTTCATGTTCATTCAGATGGTTTCCTGAGAAATTTCGAAGGTGGTTACCCGCTGCAAAGCTTAGAAGCTCCCAAGAAACTGAGCTCACTTCACTAATAGTCGGAGGCCAGAGATGATCACACGACCGGATGCTCTTTCGGTCTTCTAATGCAACTTTTTTCAGCCTAAAAGCACCTGAGAATGGGAGCTACTTTGACAATTTTCGGGGATCTTTGCAGCTTCATGTTTTATGTACTGATGTTTTACTATACATTCCTTCTATATAGTAACTATTGAAGAGGCCTTCCCTGTGTAGATTTTCGAAGCGAAAGAAGATGAGAAACGATTTATATGCGAGAGTAAATAGGAAATTATCGAGTCCAAGCTTCTATGAAATGGAAGGTTCATTATCGTGTGCATTAGTCTCTTTTGAATTCAATCACTAGATGCTTTATGGTTCTGTAATGGAATTAATATTTGATTTCATGTTGATTCCCATGATTAGAAGTTTTTCATGCAATTTATAATTTTGTTATATAACAATGTATATGATTTGCTCAATTTTCATAATAATCTAAGTATTATAATATAATTTTTGATTATTTTCCCTATGTGGATTTTAATAGTTGTGGCTTCTCATTTTGAGGGTACCAACTGTGTCCCACTTTGATTATTTATCTAGGGTGTTTAGTCATGTATAGTTATTTAATTATTATTTAGTATTGTTTTTTTTATTATCTCCCATCTGAATTTTAAATCGTCGGATGTGTTGAGAGAGCTATAACATGAATGTTAAGTGAACATATTAAATCTGTGTTATAGTAGTTACGATTTTATAATTGCTCTAATAGTTGTAATAGTTATGGATCTGTAGTTGCTACAATGTGAATCGCAGGTGAACATATTTGAATTTATATTGTAATATCTACGAAATCGTAGTTGTTATAATGTGAAATTTTTTTAGCTTGTTAATATGCGTTGTACTACTACCATCTACTAAATCATAGCTCCTAGAACATGTATAATAGTTACAAATCGTAGCTGCTATAATATATTCGATCGACTCAAGATTTGATAATAATACGAATAATATTGAACGGTATTCAAGAATAGTTGGATAATTATACATGACTAAATAGTGAGATTAGATTCCCTTGATTAAAAAAAAATTGGGATGCCGTTTGATTTAAAAAATAGATATTTTTGACTTTTGTAAAAAGTTAAAAGAGTGTTTATTTTTATTGTGGTTAAAGGACATTCTATTTGAAAAAAAAATATTTCTATATTGAAAATAGTTTATAATTGGAGTAAAAGTGATATTGATCACCTCAAACGGCTCAGTATCGCTGGTCCGATAAGAGAAAATGGCCTAGCATAGCATCCCTTTACATTGATGAGGTTAGACACCCAACGAAATATTTTATACCAATTAAAAATTAACTTAAAAACTTATTAAAGTAAACAAGTATGTAATGTAAGTACTAATTGTGACAATACCGGGGGTGCAAAATAATTTATAATTGTTAGAATATGTCGTAGTCAATTTTTTCTAAATTATTAACAGCTATGATGGTTGGTTCTAGTTTTATTAAAGTGAAAATCATGTTGGAATTGTTGATCAAATTAACTAATTTTAATCAATTTAATAAAAAAAATGTATATTTTAATACAGTGTTGATTAAATTATTATTTTCTGTAACTTAAGTCAATAGTAGAGTGTCCTTTTATATATATATATATATTTAAAGGAAATGATGTTTTAATAATAAAAAATAAGAATGTTCTTATAAGTTTTACATAATTTATAGGATGATTTACCAAACAATGTAGTTAATTTTATAAATTAACTAAAAAAATATATCTATTTTGGAATTGACCAAATCACATATGTTTTCTCAATTTCTTTCCTATAATACCCCTTTTTTTCCTTTTACTATTCAACTAGAAAAAAAAAAAAACTTCTAACAACTTTATTTTTTTCTCCAATAAAAAACCTAGTCTACTCTTTTGTCTATGTCGAAGAGTTCGTTTATGGAGCGGGCTGATGGCCTGCTTGTTCAGTTCAAAAGAAATTTAGATATATCTATAATGACATGATATTGTCCACTTTGAGCCTAAATCCTCATAGTTTTATTTATGAGCTCTACTCAAAATGTCTCATGCTAATGGAAATATCTTTATCTTTTAAAACTCATGGTGTTTTCCATCTCTTTCCAATGTGGGATTTTGATTGTATTTCTAACAATCATCTCTTTAAATAAAGTGCCACCATTACTCTCATGGTCCGGGTCTCCCTGTAACTATCCAATCACTCTTAACCTGCTTTGTGCCTCTCTGGAAGATCCGATCACTCTTGACCTGCTTCGGGCTTTCCCGTAAGCATTCGGTCATCCTGACCTGATCTAGGCCTTCTCCAAGCATCCGGTCAACCTGACCTACTCTGGGCATTCCTGTAAGCATCCAGTCACTGTGACCTGCTCTGAGTCTTCTCCAAATCATTTAGTTACTCTTGACCTGCTTATGGAATATCCACAAGCATTCGGTCACTCTTGACCTACTACAGCCCCACCCCCATCCTACCCCGCAAGCATCTCCGGGCCTCTTCGGTCACTTATGACTGTAATTATCCAGTCCCCTTTGACCTGCTGTGGGCCTCTCTTCAAGCATCTGGTCACTTTTGACCTGCTCTGGGCCTCCTCGCACACATCTAATCACTCTTGACTTGATCTGGACCTCCCTCAAACATCTGGACACCATGACCTACTTTAGGCCTCCCTTCAATTTCTTTCAATGTCAATCTACATGTCATTTTGGTCTAGACCATAGCTCTAATACCAATTATTGTGCAAAGAGGGAGGTAACACCTGTCAACCTATAACAGTGAAGAAGAGGAAAAGAGAAAGAGATCACGTGAGCAATGAGACAAAGACACACAAGAAAGCATAAAAAAGAAGAAGAAGAAGAAGAAGAAGAAGAAGAGTTACTATGGTTCATTGGTGTGCCTACTCCACAAAATGATCGAAACTTTATTATAATTTTCTTTGCACAAAAGAGTCATCATCAATAATAATGATACTACCAATAGGTTCACAATGACACCTATAAATAGTGCCCAAACCCCATCGTGTTAAAACAGATCCCAAAAATCATAACAAAATTTGGATACTTAAAAATCGTAACAAAATTTTATTACAAAAACCTTTAGCAGAATTTTATTACTAAAAACCTTTACAGAATTTTTTCACCCTTTCTTTTTTTTTCATCTTTGACATCTTTCACATTGGCCATCATTCAGATATGAGCTACCCATCAACAATCTCCACATTGGCAAATATTCGCCCCATAGAAGAATATGAGTATCTCAACAAAATTCCACCTGGATCTCTGGGTCTAGGCTTCCTTCCTCTATCATCTAAAGATATGCATCAAGTTCATGCAATGCTTGAACTTCTTTGCGGTCACTAACTTTGTCAACATGTCTATAGCATTGTCTTCAGTGTGAACCTTCTCAAGTTGAATTTCTCTGGAAGCAATCAGCTCTCTGATCTTGTGAAACCTCACATAAATGTGCTTGGTTGGTTCTCTCATGATACACCTGATTCTTTGTCAAATAGATAATACTTTGATTATCGCACAACAACTTAACTCCACCTTACTAGACACCTAGTTCTCCAACCAACTTTGTAAGCCATAAAGCTTCCTTTGCTGCTTCATCCACTGCCATGTACTCTGACTTTAGAACAATGTAAGAATAGCTTGAATCATAAACTTCTAATAGATAGGTCCTCTGGCCACAGTGAACATGTATCCTGTAGTAGACCTCCTATCATTTAAATCTCCTATATAGTCTGTACCCATATATCCAACAACTGAAGGATCTTCCGGTTGTCTACTGAGCATGATGCCATAATTAGTTGTATTTCTTAAGTATCTAAAAATCCACTTCACTATATTCCAATGCACTGGCATAAGGAACCGTTGACATCCCTTAGATTTCCTTATTTGCCTTTGGACATTGTATACTAGATAACTTAAAGTGATGCTCTAGGGGTGTGCTCACCGATTTGTATTCTTTATGTTGAACTTATCCAGTACCTTCTCCATATAGCTACTTTGAGATAATCATAATCTCCTTCAATCCTTGTGAATCTCCATCCTAAAAATCTTTTTGGCTTCTCCCAAATCTTTTATGTCAAATTCCTTGCTTAGTAGTCTCTTCAATTTGTTGACTTCTTTCATCTTCTTCACAACAATGAGCATGTCATCCATGTATAGTAGTAAAAAAAATCATCGATTCATCTTCAAAACTCTTCACATATATGCAACAATCATATTTACATCTCTTATATCAATTTTGAATCATGTATGAATTAAAACACTTGTACCATTGCCTATTCAATTATTTCAATCCATAGAGCGATTTTTTCAATTTGCAAACCAACCTCTCTTGTCTGAGCTGACTAATTAAATCCCTTAAGTTGTGACATAAAAATCTATTTCTCTAAATTATCATGAAAAAAATGTCGTCTTCACATCCATTTGCTCCAGCTGCAAATTGTGATTTACTACCAAAGCTAACACCGCTTTAATTAACGCATGTCTTACCATTGGAGAGAATCTTTTCATAGTCAATCCCCTTTCTTTGTGAATACCCTTTGCTACTAACCGAGCCTTAAACTTCACTTCGTCTTTCTCTAGCATTGCTTCCCTTTTCTTAAATACCCACTTACACCCTATAGATCTCTTT
>JBBPFQ010771101.1:0-13425 GCA_037974815.1 Kaempferia elegans
TCGGACTTTCTCCATTTACACCTGTACACCTGTACACTCCATATGCATATCAGTACATAATGCAAATCATAACTTAACCTTTGCCCAAACATCAAAACCTTGGGTCACAATAATTGTTCCAACTGTTGCTTCTTGTTGAGGGAGCACATTGAGAAGGTGATGAAGTGCTTTTGAATTTGTTATGTTCTCCTCCTTTTGCTTCTTAGTCCATCCTGACATTTCAATTCTCACATTGTTCTCATCCCTAGGCTTTTCAAAATCATTTTCCATAATTAGCATAATATCGAAATCGATTTCAAAAAAATACCTCCATCCTTTTCTTCCACCATGAGAAGTCTCCTTCGAACTTGGGTGGATGAATGCTTGAGCCGACCATTTGTCGATTGTGCTCTTCTTGGCGATTAGTTCGTCGAAGGCGTACGAGACTCTCATACCACTTGTTAGATATTTATTTGTCAGTTGTCTTTCTACTATGGTTAGTACGTAGAGGAAATACAAACAATAAGAAACAAAGAACACAATATAAAACAATGCTAACACAATTCGTTTACTTGGTATCCACCTCCAACAGATGTGACTAATCCAAGGGGTCCACGAGTGCACACAAGTCTTCAATATGAGCATTGCTTCTTCTCGGTGAAGTAAAACCTCTAACATGAGACTTTTTCCTCTTACAAATAAAAGTGAGATTGGAAGAAAGAAGAGAGCTATAAGACTTGGACAAAACTCAGAGGATTGGCACTAGAGCACTAGTCTCTTTCATGCCCAAGAGCCCTCCTTAAATAGGATAAGAGAGTAGAGCATGAAGTCCACTCAGCTCAATACTAGTCAACTGCACAGTCGACTGGTGTAGCCATTCTCACATAACGACTTCCTGCAAAATCCAAGATTTTGCCAATGGCTCCTTACCAGTCGACTGGTAGTGAGCCCATTCTACTGCCCTTCACAGCCATCGAGCACAAAACCTTTTGTGCGTTTCTAATCCCCGATACTAGTCAACTGGTCACTGTGCCCAATCAACTGGTACGCTACCGGCTCTCACACTCATCCTCTCAGAGTTGCCCTTTGAAATCCTCTTCCTCGGCTTTTGTCCCTCATATGCACTTGAGTCCGCGACTCCTCTCTGTGTCATCCTTCGCATTGCCTTAAAGTCTATTTCCCTCAGCTCCACTCCATTGTTCCTCGTCCAGCGATCTCTCGGCTGCACCATCCTTCACCGACTCAAGGACTCGAGCCTTGAATGAGATTCTCGTATGTTTCTCCAAGCCCTGCATGACTTAAACATGTATCAAAGTAACATGACATTCTAACTTAAACTCTTGACATACATATCAAAATATGATTACATCTACAAAGTAGAGAAAAAAATACAGAGAAAAAAATTATAAAAAATCTAAACAAACGAAGAAGAATTTAGAAGAAGAGCAAACGCAGAAAAGTTAGAGAATAAATGAAGAAACATGAGGAAGAAGACGGAAAGGAGGTGGTGCGAAATAGGTACAATGGATCAGCAACTTGATAATAACGTAATAAGTTGAAAGAGTAAAAAAAATAATTACTTTCTTATTTATTATTATCACTAACAGATATATTTATACAACGGTCAAGTAATATATAAAAAGTATTATAATAAGTACGGTAATATATTACAGTACATATGGTAATAATAAATATGGTTGCTATTACAATGTAAATATAAGTAGATTATCAATAATTGAAATTAATTCTTGATTTATATTATGGTAAATCTTTTGATTATTATCCTAGACAGTTATCTTTGTTGTCATCAATCGCCCCTATTTCCTCGCCGCTAGCTATTGAACCTTCTGCTACCATCATCATCCCCTCGTCGTCTTCGTCGACTTCGGCGTCCGCCGAGGAACCACTTTTGCTCTGCGTCGGCGGTTGCCGGTGGCAGAGCGGAGCAGGGATATTCTATTAAAAAATGTTTTAAATATTAAAATTTCTTATGAAGTGGGTTAAAATTGGCCCGAATTTAGTTTGGAGGCCCTCGTTGTCCTCGGCCAGATGCCGGCGACCAGTTTTGGTCGGATACCCACGAGACAAAATCTTTCATTACTCAAATCTAACTATTCAAGTCACTTTTCCGTCTCCAATTCGATGCTGTGACACTGACACAGGCAACCCTACGTTCTTATCAATTCCACTCATCATTGCCGAGCTCATCCTGACTCTGCCGACTTCACCATCAAGCAAACTCGTGCTTTCTCAAGCTTATTTTATTACTCTCCTTTGGTTTTACTCCACCTGTTCTCTTCCTCCATTATATATCTACACTGGCCCCGGACAGTACCTCCAGCTGTTTACTCTCCGCTGATGACTTCTGTCACTACCATTAAAGTTTGTAGCCGACCATTCTCTTCTTCTCCTACTCACTGCCACCATTAAGTATCTGCTGAACGGTCTTTCCCTTTCCATTCCCAAATTGCAGCGGAGATGGAGCACTGGGGCACGAGTGAAAAGTTAGGGTCATTCTCTCTTCTCTTCCTTTTCTTGATTTCCTCCGCTTCGGGCTGCGATAGGTGCGTGCATCAGTCCAAAGTAGCTTACTATTCCTCTGCTTCCGCCGTCGCAGGTATTGCCCGCCGCCTAGATTGATTTTGATGCTCTAGTGTCGATTTTTAGATTCGGAAAATTTTGCAGAAGGAGCTTGTGGATACGGATCCATGGCTGCGGGCTTCAATGGAGGCTATGTGGCGGCAGGGAGTCCACGCGTTCACAGAGGGGGCGTGGGGTGCGGAGCTTGTTTCCAGGTTGGAGGTGAAAAATAGCGTTTAAAAGTCCTCTTGAAAAAAAAAAAATCAGATGGATTTTTACTCCGGCTTCTATTGAACAGATCAGATGCAAGAACACGAACATCTGTAGCAGAGGAGGAGTGAAGGTGACATTGACAGACCTCAACAAAAGCAACAGCACCGATTTCGTCCTCAGTGGCCCTGCTTTCATGGCCATGTCGAGGAATGGCACGGCGCGAGAACTCAACAAGCTCGGCATTCTCGACGTGGAATACAAGAGGTACGTAGTAGATGGGACAAGTTGGAAGGCATTTTTCTCTTGTTTTAAATCGAAGAATGAATCGAAGCAGGATTCCTTGCGACTACGAGAACAAGAATCTTTCGATCAGAGTGGAAGAGAACAGCAGGAGGCCAAACTACTTGGCCATCAAGTTCGTGTACCAGGGAGGCCAAACTGACATAGTAGGAGTTGATGTGGCCCGGGTCAGTGCCTTGACCGAACCGGTCCGCTTCAGTTTACCAGGGCTAACGCTGCTTTTCCTTTGGAATCGGCAGGTCGGTGCGTCGAATTGGCAGTTCATGAAGCGAGATTATGGTCCGGTGTGGAGCACGAGCCGCGCGCCGGCTGGGCCGCTGCAGTTTCGGATGGTCGTGACCGCCGGCTACGACGGCAAATGGGTTTGGGCGCGGAGCGCAGTCCTGCCGACGGACTGGAAAACCGGTTCGGTCTACGACTTGGGGGTTCAGATCGACGACGTCGCCCAGGAAGGGTGCGACCCTTGCGAAACACGAGATTGGAAATGACGTCGGCATGCCTTTTTTTTTAAAAAAAAATTGTATTTTCTCCTTGTTTTAAGGCAGAGTCTTGTAATGTATGTGTGTTTTTTTAAGCCATGATTAAAAAAAAAACATCATCCAAGATTTAGTATAAGAAAATGTGGATAGAAAATGACGCCTGTCTAGGCCAGGTCAGCAGTCTGTGTGAGAGTAATTGGACAAATTGTGTTAAGTTAGTTTTGATTGAGATTGATTAACGATTAATCAATGACTAAGATGGAGGAATCTACCTAGATTTAATCTAGTGAAAACAAGCGAGGACACCATCCTACTAATAAATTAAGCATGATGCACGATACTAGGAACCTTAATGGATTAAATTTGTATATTAACGTGTTATGTTTTAATAAGAGTCTACTTGATGAACCTAATTCGTTGTGAAGTTTATATGTAGACGTCATTAAGATAATGAAGTGGCTTGTCCTTGTCCAGTAACGGTCGGCTTTGTAGGGGTGAGTAAGCTTACAGATTAAGGATAATGCATGCCCAATGATTAAAGAAAGATCCCTCACCCATGGTGCCATCCAAATCTGCTCCTTATCTTCTTTTGATTTAGATCTATGAACAACTGGGAGCATATAAAAGAGATAAGGGTTGATCAATGAACAGCTTGGAGAGGATAATAAAAGAGGATAAGCACTGAAATTTTATGGCTGTACCGGATCTAATTTATCATCTTGAAAATTCTATAATATTTCAATCAGAAGAACATAATTTATTTAAAAAGTATTACATAAATGAAAGTTCACGTCTATATAATATAACAATTATATAGACCCATTGTTTAGGTCTATTTCTGAGCCCATATACAGAATTCATGCGCCAAACAATCAATAAATACTTACCTGGACTAATTTTCAATCTGATTTTTGTTGATATGTTTTGTTAAACCCTCTATTCTCAGGCTTTCAGCCGAAGTATTCGTTTCGCTTTCGAATTTTAATTAAAAAGAATATCCAACTTCACTTTGATGAAATTTTAATTTTTTTTTTCTTCATAAATACAATACTACAAGTTGTTACTCAAAGAAAAAAAAAATGACCAGATTGAATCAACAACATGCTGGTTAAAAGCCGTCAGAAACTGATTCCGAGCCAGGATTGATCAACAACACCGACACATGACAATGTCCGAGCAAGTGTAAGGTCTTGCGCTTGCTTCAATGTCCTGCATCGTTGGTACAGCTTCCAAATCACGAATGCTGTGACTAGAGCAACAAAAAGTGTACAGGTTGTTGCAGATGCCCTTGCTAAATGGATGAACCTTTTCTGGAATTCCCCTATAAATCAGATAAAAGTTGTAATATGCTTCAAAATGGATTCCTCAGCAGCAGATGTACAAAGAATGGTGAATTGATACCTCAAGTACAATATGCGTCGTCTTCTCACCATCTCATAAGTAGTCTGATTTGTCAATGCTAAATAGCTAAGTAAAAAGTAATTAAATAGTGAAATTAGTAGGATATTTAGATCAGGTGCGAGTCAAACCTTCAAAGAGCACATAATTCTTCAAATAAATTGAATAAAAAAACGTTAACACTAGTTAAATCAAACAATTATGGTTAACAACTTTTTTAGACATGTATATAGAGGATTTTGTGGCCGTGGTTTGAGTGTCAAAATCAAACATATGAAGTTACCAGTAAAATGTTCTGTTTCTTCACAGACACGGTGATGGTGGAAATAAGATTGCGGCATGAAAGATATCAGCAAAACATATTCTCAGTGAGGTGCGTGTATGAAGAGCA
This sequence comes from Kaempferia elegans, assembly GCA_037974815.1. Classification (NCBI taxonomy): domain Eukaryota; kingdom Viridiplantae; phylum Streptophyta; class Magnoliopsida; order Zingiberales; family Zingiberaceae; genus Kaempferia; species Kaempferia elegans. The sequence goes on from JBBPFQ010771101.1 coordinate 5,341, forward strand.
CTGTACAAGATGGATCCAGTAGAAACTACAAATGTCATGTAGTTTTTTAACTTGCATCTGGGCAGGTTTCATTTTGAAAGTTCAAATCTAATTAAGGTACATAATTGAGTAATAGCTTACAGTACTTTGACAAGTTGGGACGTCAGAATGAGACATTTAGAAAAGCATTTTGATAAAGTAAGGAACCTGAGACAGTTTAAATTATTACGACTGATGTTACCTGTGGAAGAGGAGCAGCAGGATGAGAAAGATGAGACAAAACATAAGCGCAGCTAAAAGCACTATAACAATGAGCTCTTTCCACCTGATAAGGTCATTCCAAACAGACTTCTTAGCATCCCAATGCATATATAAAAGGGTGAGAAAGTATATTAGTTGTAAAAACCATGATCTTGTGTTTGTATTTCTGATAAAAAAACGTGGAAAAGATCAGTGATAATCAAACAATGTCTCCTAGGACATGGGAAAAAAACAATTCCAAATAAACAAGTCAATAATTATCGAGAAAGATCTTACCAAGTATTCTCAAACGCAGAGCGCAAATATGAGATGTATAGTACAACTGTCCATATGCAAAGGATTGTTTCTAGAAAAACGTACCACCTAAAAATGGTAAATTGAATTAGCTGTCACCAAGAGTCATTGTTCAAGTAAAATATGAAAAGGTAAGTCCGCATAGCACACAATCAATATTCCAAATACCAAAAAATAGTTCCTTTCAGGAGTGCAAAAAATATCATGGATTGACTGACTTTAAATGTAGATTTATGTGAAAAGAGCAAACAGCTTTTACTTTACAAACAAAGGTTAAGACAATAAACAATTATAATAATCATTAGAAGCATCAAATGTCATCAATTAGCAAACTAACCTGATTTTACAAGGAAAAGATATATACTGAAAAGTAGTTGAAAAGGACTCAAGAGTCAAGACAATCACGCAAAAAAAAAATCAACCACATAAATAATACAATTTCAGACATGTTACAGTGAAGTCTTATGGAGGAACCAATGCTTACTCTTTCATAGTTTCAAATTTAGAAAGACATATTCTTAGACTCAATTCTACCATTGTGAAGCCTATGAGAAATTCCTATTTGTTAGTCAAGTGGGATAATCTCAATATGAAAAAATCACATAAATAAAATTTACAGCTAATAGAGCTAAATAGGTCATGGATATAAATTCAGACCTCTGAAGATAAAACTAAGATAAGCAAAATTTATACATAAAGAAGAATTATCTTAATATGTATAACAACAATGCTGATTCATATCTATGAATAAATAGACTAATGGTTTGTTGTAAAGGAAAACCATTCACACATAAGACTTAGAAAACTAACAGTCAAAGTCAAAATGCAGCTAGATGATGGCAAAGTCATAAAGAAATCAAAGTTAAAGATTTGTCGGTTATTATCCACTTTTACCAATATAGAAACCATAAAAGATTAACACCAGATGAAATAAGTCACTACCAAATGAATGAAGACTCTTTAGGATAAGAAACTTGCTATCCTAACTGAAACAATTTATTGAATGGTTTTGCATTTACTTCATGCTGGAAGTAGTAGAGAACTTCAGGTTGACAAACGAAACCATATGATTGGGTCGCCCATTTAGCTTTGCACAAGACAAAGTCACATGTCAAATAAAAATTAAAATTACCAGCTTGCTTAATTAGCTGTTAATGTACGAGGAATAAGAATTGAAAATTCTCCTTTACCCATTGCCCTTGCCCCACAAATAAGTTGAAATCAATGAGGAACATGAATGGCTTCCCTCTCATGTGCAACAATGTTTAGTTTTGTTCTAGCAATGTATCCACTAGTTTTGTTTATTTATGTAAGACCTAAGTAAAAATTGAATAGAGGAACTAAATATGATAAACCGAATCTAAACAACAAGAAGGAAATCACCTTGATACCAAGGTGGAAAATCACAAAGTGATGGATGGATTGAGGGGGAAGAGGCAACTATGAATGCATTCATTGCTAAGGCTTCTTGTCTAATTTTGGTGAATATTGAATATAGAAAAATAGTTATCTGGATCTCCTTTTTCCAATATTTGACTTCAGAAGGGAAAATATTGTTAAAATCAGAAGATAATACCATAGCAATATTTTGTAAGTGGATGTTTTCTAGAGGACTTAAATCTCCCAACTCTATCTGAACTACAAAGAGTCTCAATATTCAGTTGCACAAGATTGGCAATCTCAAACAATGCCAAACAATTTCATGAGCATAGAGTTGTATGCTTCACTATGGTGTAGCTCCCTAATAAAATCTAATAAATGAAGATTTAATTGCTCATAAAGACAAATTATATTTTAGGCAACACATTCCATTTCTTTTATTTTGGATATCATAAATAGGGTTGGTCAATGCTCCAACATGTTACTGGTGGACTCACCAAAATCGGCAATGATTTCCTTGCCCAACACAAGTTCCTAACCATACACAGTGATGATCAAATTGAAGGATGCATTTGTCACAATCATGGCAGTGCTTTGCCCTTGGAGGCTGCAAATACACACCAAACATTGGAAAATTTTATTAAGATGGTGGATGCTAAAATCACATGGAAAGAAAGTGAATAAATTGATAACAACAGCTTTGATCATATGAAATCAGATTGAAACATAAACAAATTCACATTAGCTAAAATGACAAGTGATAATTATTTCATGCAGCAAAAGGTTTGATTGTGCTTTTCCATCAAAAAGCTTCAGTTATATACCAAACTAATATAATCAGTTTCAAAGGAACAGATTGAACAAGACAGTTAAACCAGTTCAATCCAGATATTAGCCTAAAAATAAATCGAAAATAAATATAACAGCAAACAAAAAAGAATGACAGTAAAGATTCCAAGACAATGCTTAAGTTTGGGGCTTAAATAAAAAAAAACTTCAAAAAGGAGCTTGAAACAGTGCTTTTCAGAACAATATAACTAATTACATATGTTTAATGGAAAGATAAGCATTTTGAAGGCAATATGTAAAGAGATTGTTAAATACGTAGCAACAGTAACTTTGGCATGCACATATTGAATAGAAACAGACATTGTATCATAAAAACCTTTAGGTGTTTGGAAATAAGAAACAGTATGAATCAGTATAAAACAGTATTTCTAATCATTCATGAATAGAAGTTTTCTAGGGAGGAATGATTAAAAAAAGGTACTCAATGAATACCTGAACAACATTGCAGTACGTGCAAGTCCAATTTCTGTCCAAACAAGAAAAAAAGGTTAACTAGTAAAACAAAATCTGCTAACATAATCATTCTTCAACGTCACTCTATATAGATAATACCTAGGTTAACAAACAAAACAAATGGTCATGCAAATGCCAAAATCCTAGAACATGTAGAAGTAACTTAGCAGACAAAAAATACGAACTCTGGAACATATGGTAATGGAGAATAGTTGGTATATAATTGAAGCTCTTCATGACATAAGGTAATAGAGAAACTAGGAGTATACTTTTTGGTTAGAATTTTAAGAATAATACTATATATTAATGGAAATATGAAAACATTAATAATTATATTTTGGTTTCTGATTCAAAATGATTTTTGAAAAGAAACTGAAACTAAACCAAATAATATAATCAAATTTATTAAACCAAACCAAACAGAAATAATAAAACAACAACAAATTAAATTAAGTTTTGGCTTTTCAGGTTGAACCAACTAACAGACACCCCTATGTATACATATGCCTTAATATATAAGAACATCTTTCCTGTAATTTGATAGGAGGAATTCAACTACTCACGAAATGTAGCCAACTTCATATATTAGAACAACATCCATTGATTTCTTATTTTCATCACAATATTTAACATTATAGATAACTTCTTTCACATAGGCAATTTGATTGTGATCATTTGTGAAACAATGTATAGAGAAAACGATTCTTAAAGACTGAATTTCTTTCACCCTTTTGTCAATAAGAAAATTGACCAGTTTGAAATACTTAATTACATTAGTTATGCATTAATGAAATACTTGTAAATGTAGTTACCCCTTGTGAGTGATGCCTAACTTCATATCATCGATTGCCATCAGTCCATTACTGATAGACTGGTGTGTGTTTGAGCTTTGAGATGGAGGATCATGTAGGAAGGACATCACAAGCTGACAAATTACCAATTTATTCATCACAGCCATAGGACAACATATTCACTCTGCTCGGTTTTGTTTATAGCCATCATGATCAATCTTAGGTGAAAAACAATCTCAAGACTCAAGAGAAGATGAGCCATGTCCAGATATAAATACCAGGCAAACCAATGGGCATAGGTGGGAATATTCCGCTCTAACGATGGTAGTTTTTTTACCCATTCCCTCCCAGTAGGAACCAAGCTACAAGTTATAACCATGCCAGCACAAGCAAGACGCTACACAATAATGAAAAAATAAATTTCAATTTCTAATAATATGTTGTAGCCATCGAAACAACCACCACCATAGCACAATAAAACACATGAATATGTGGCACCCATTAGACTCATGTTATCTTTCTGCGTCCCATATTTCCCCATTGTATTATCATCACTCTCTTGTTGTCCATTCTATCCATTGTTTACTATGATATGAACAAAAATAAACTTAATGTTAAACATCCATAAAACACAAGCAAGTAATAAGTTCCATGCATAATCTAGCATGCTTGCTGCAGTACCTGATGGCTGATCCAGGAGGATACAGGTCCATCACAAGCTTCAACCATGACGATGAATTAGAGTGGGTAGTCTGTGCTTCAAGATGGTGGTTATTCATGGAACAAATTATATGCCCATCTCTTGAATTGGACTGCCTTTGCTTGATCATTGAAAAGGAAAAGATAAAAAAGTAAAGATTTCATGTTTAAATTGCATTAACATAATTGTGGTTTGACCTATGGTTCTACTTCAAAATTGAAGACGGATTGTTAAAAGTGGTTGATGTTCCATTTGCTTCCCTCATTGCATCAATTGCATACCTAACACATAAGAATACAGAAGAGACATTAGTGGAAAGTTTATGTTCCAACAAAATGGAGCGGTCATAAGGATGAGAAGTATGATAAGATAATATGTTGGTACCCTGGCGATGAGCAAGAAGTGAAGAAATATTGAAATAACGTAGCTGAAAAAACCACCAAGTATGCTGCAGTATACCTAAAAATGGGCATTCAAGGCGGAGAATAATAACTGTTAAACAGGGGAAAACTAAATCTCAAAGGAGTGTAGACAATTTAAATTAACAGAAGAAAATAACAAAAAGTGAGAACACTAAAACTATCCATCCCAACATGACTTTGGAAAGAATAAATATTAGAACCAAGAATCAGTGAATCACCGTAATTGAAGAATTAGGGAAAAAAACATAATATCTAAAGACTTATAACTTAAATTTATGATGAATAAGAACAAATTTGCATTTATTTTCTTTGTAGTCCATGTAACAGGGATTGGTAAAAAGAGGGGGAAAACACAGGTAGATAACATGATACCATGTGTCTAGCATAAAGATTCATGTATGCTATTGGAAGCAACATAAGAGAGATTTTAGTAGACTCTTTTATCAAGGCATATTTGAGATATAATTGGGAAACAGAAATATAGGTGGAAGCATGCAAAACCCATACAGATGTAGGACAAACATTATCACTTCCTTTCCAATATCAAAACTGATCCAAACGTACATTGACTAAGTAGAAACTAAAAAAAAAAAAGAATTTTCTACAACGCTCACCAGAAAGTCAAGCTACTTTGCTAATTGAAGTTCTCAAATGGAAGCAGATGTTAATCAATCATAGATGTTAAGGCATGTCACCGCACTACGATTTAGCAAAGGCCAATAAAAGCTAGTTCCTCTCACATCCGTAGGCACTAACTTTTATTTTGTGGATTACATACAGTGTTTTTAACCTGAAGTTAGACAGTCATTAAATCTGTAAAAGCACGAGGGAACCCCTATATTGAACCATATAATTTAATTACAACTTCAAGATACAACCACTCTCCCTACCATAGTCCGGGATGACCCAGAAAATTAAGTCAAGATAACACCACGTGAAAAGAATGATATCTTCCCCTAAAATAAGCGTATCAGTGACGAAGTAGTGGACAACGAATAGCTATAATTATAATCTTGCTATTTATTGAACAAAAAACGAGATCACTGCTGGTGTGCGCAGTCCTTTTTTTTTCTGATCTCCACGAATCATAGATACAAGAAAAAAGAAAAAGAAAAGAAACCATTTAATGGCCATAATTAGGAAACAAAAGAGGGGGGGAAAAACAAGGGTTTTGAAGGCTACCAAGGCTCCTCTCTGATCCTGCGTATCAATGAGACATCGAAGACGAAAACCACTCCCACGAAAATCACATGAAGAAGCACCATCGACAACTTCAATCCCCATGATAATCTAGTCGCTGCTCAAACGCCCGAAATTACCCAGACAACGAATGCATCGATCATAAAAATTAATAATAATAATAATAAATCTCGAACTGTTCGGGCGAGGAAGATATCCTACCACGGTCGTAGAGGTCGGGACAGATCAGGGAGCAACGGTCGGAGAACTTCTCGCAACCGGTGGATGAGACGCCGGCAGCCGCCATCGGTCTCTCGATCGATCCAAGATCCACCACTTCGGGCGGCCGAGAAGAACACCAATGATGATGGGCCGGGAAGGAAACGAAGGAAAGGGTTCGGTCGGTTGTGTGCGTTTCGTAGGGAATAGCGTACCGCGCTGTGCACGTGTCAAGTACGGAATGGTGTAAAATTTGTAACGTACTCGAAGACCAGTAGTTGAACCTCAAAAGGAGTGAGAGAACATGCAGATGGGGCCCACGAACAAATAAGATGTCAGCCGAAGTGATCACGCGTGTAAGGTCATGATGAGGTGTCTCGGGAGCAGCGGATGGACGCGATCTCTTCTGGGGAATTCGCATCGCAAGGTCACACCGCACCTGACCGATGGACTTGTGGGTGCGTTTTAATTTTGGAATTATATTAAAGGAGTGATTCTATTTGATCAAAAATTTTGGAAACAAATTAATGGGAGATCAATTAAAAGAATTTTTGATAATGTTATTCACACCGCCGCTCGGTCTTCGCCTAACAGGCAACAGCGCAGTAGCAGCCGTCATTAGAACGGCGTACCTCTGTTTCTTCTTCGGTTTTCGCTCTTCCGCGCTCGCCGTCCTCCGCTCATTCCCCTTCCTCCGCGAGACCAACCTGAAGCGGCAACAAGACCATGCACGCCAAGACGGACTCCGAGGTCACCAGCCTGGCGGCTTCATCTCCGCCCCGCTCCCCGCCGCGTCGCCCCATCTACTACGTCATGAGCCCTGCCCACTCCCACCATGACCCTGATCGCGCCTCCTTCGGCGGTTCCACCCCTGGTGCCTCCCCTCTCCATCCCCACCACCATCGCTACGCCAGTTCCCCCATTCACCACTCCCGCGAGTCATCCGCCACCCGCCTCTCCGCCTCCCTCAAGTACAACACCTATGCCTCCTGGCGCAAGCTCCAGCCGCCGCATCCTCACCACCGGCCAGGCAACGCCACCTCATCTGCCTGCTCCGACGACGACTGCGGCGATGAAGACGAAGCCCCCGTCCCTGTCCGATGCTACGTTGCCTGGTTCGTCATCGGCTTCGTCCTCCTCTTCACCCTCTTCTCCCTCATCCTCTGGGGCGCCAGCAAGTCCTACAAGCCCGACGTCTTCGTCAAGGTCAGTAACCCGAGTCAACTCGTTTCTTCCGTTTCCCTAACTCAGCTCAGTAATTAACCCGAGTCGACTCGTTTCTCGCAGAGCGTGGAGTTCAAAAGCTACGACATCCACGCCGGGACCGACATCACGGGCGTGCCCACCAAGATGCTCTCCATAAACTCGACGGTGAGGATCGCGTTCCGCAACCCAGCCACCTTCTTCGGCGTCCACGTCTCCTCCACGCCCTTCCAACTCTACTTCTCCGACCTGAAGATCGCCACCGGATTAGTAAGCGCCATCACCTCCTTCCTTCCTCTTGGACATTCCTTTTCCCTTCCCCATTTCGGAGTTCCCCCATTATCAATTTTCCACG
>JBBPFQ010771315.1:0-24595 GCA_037974815.1 Kaempferia elegans
AGTGAGGAAAGCGCTCACCACTCGTTATAATGACAGATAGCTTACAAGATTAGCTTTCCTAACGATGGGATCACTTGGATTACAGTAATTGCGTGCCTCTAAGTAAGTTCTATATAAAGAACACTACGAAAGATCTAACCCTATCTGTATTTCGAGCCAGAAGTCAAATCTCTCTCTCCCTAATATCATAGGTCGAGCCCGGATACAACTGAATTTCTTGCGAAAGAATATATATAAGTTTGACTAGAGCCGGGTAGCCAAGCATTGAAAGCTCGTGGTCGGCCTAAACTATCCCGGTCTCATCGTCTATGCCTCTCGAAATGCTCTTTCACAATGTGATTCAACTGTATACAAATTCTTACGCATAGCTATATCCTCTCCATTGGGTGAGAAGGGAAGACCAAGCTTCCAAGTCCGTAGTGGAAGAACGTTAAGCCATTAATCAAATCATTCCATTTCAGTTGACATAAGTAATGCATCGGATGGATCGAGTCACATTGATCTTTGAATTGAAGAGTCTCTTGTCCGCCTCTTCTCGTTAAGCTAAGCAAAAGAAAAGAGATCATAAGTTGATTCTGCTCCTCGAATTGTATTTGCTCTTGGCTCTTGCCTATTATATAAGTCATGCCATTCTTGTCTTCCTACCTTGAGTTCTCTATCGAAATCACAAGCAGAGGGGAGCTCCTCGGACTATGAAAGGCAATGCTCACATCTTTCTGTTGTCAAAACCAATGTTTTTACCTACCCGCACCGACGAGTCACCTGCTCTGCTTAGTTTAGAATCTGGAAGTAGGAAAGACATTCCCTTGTCGTTTACTGCGCGAACTCATACGCATACTTTGATGCTCACTCTAATTTAGTATCGGGATAATTCCTTTTTCAAGCACCTCCTGCAGGACTGGATCCTCATTCTGGACGACATTCAAAATCAAACTCAAGGGTCTCGTAAGATATGCTCGTACGAGCGATAGCGACGTGAGTGAATGGGATGTCGGGCATTGCATCCCATAGTCGTGAATGATTAAAGTCGGGCGCAATGCCCCTAATATAATATAAGTAAGCTGGGTAGATCTTTCGTAGTTTCGTAGCCCAAAGCCATGCCATTCACGATAGATCCTTGAAGGCTTTTCCCTCAGATTTACTGCATTCCTAATCCATGCAAAAAACACTGATTTCAGATTGGATTAGCCAGTCAACAATCCTTGAATTAGCGAGGGAAGGTTGCAAAGAGAGCATTCCCTCGGGTTTCAGATAGAAAAGAAAGAGAGTAGGTTGCCCAGCGAAAGAAAGAGAGTGGGTTTCCCAACGAAAGAAAGAGGGCCGAGTCCACTATCCTTGGGTTTCCTTTCCGATAGCAAGAAAGAGGGTTTCCGAGCCCGAGGCAAGAAAGCAGGTTTCCGAGCGCCCTATAAGTAAGTTGAGAGGGTTTCCGATAGCAAGAAAGCGCATGAAAAGCGTGATTTCAAGTCCAATTAGTAGATGTGCGTGTCTGCATCAGAAAGTAAATGAGTTAGGCCAGCCTCTCCGAGGACAGGAATAGATGGAGAGAGCACCCGGTTGACTAATGCATACGTACATGTACGAGGGCTCACTCCCTCCCTCCTTCCTCCCGGGGATAGAGGGTATGGGAGGAAGGTTCGGAACTCGACCCGACTCATGCATTTTTCCTACTCCCTACCTACTGACTTGCTTAAACTGCAGAAAGATCTCGCTCTTGCTCTTTTATGCATTGCTCTTTTATTTTGTGCTCCCCCGCCAGCCGATGGTCCATTCTTAAGCAGCTCTTGTGCGTGTTTTTCGGAAGTCGGCTAAGGAATTGGGTTTGTCCCCAATCCGACAAGGTCGATTTGTCCCTCTCTTCTTTGGGTTACTAAAGACACCTCCGAGAAGATTAGGAGTCGGCCCCTGCTAGCTCGAGTATCAGTCGCCACTAAGTTGCAAGAAGTTTGTTTGGCATGAAGAGGTAGTTGGTTTTGTTGCCTGGTGTTGTCATGTCAACATTCCCCCCCTTTCCAAGTGAGTCTTCCGACCAGTTTTATGAATCCCATCTCGAGTGCTTTATTGAATTATCATGTCCGCACAAGGAAGCATCAAATTGTCTGCAGCTTCGATATCGATACCCTTATGGTCGAGCCTATCTGACGATACGTACTCCCTAACTATAAAACGATGCCGTCGTTATCACTCGGCCCTTACTTACGTTCAACTTTCAAAGTCGAGTCCTTATATTCAACTTTAGAAAAGTCGAGACAAAAGGTAGGTCGAGCAAGTTCTTTATATATTATTAGGGCCTGTGTGAATCTCTATCGACCTTTCGAGGAGATCGATAAAAGTTTTGAAGAGAGCGCCTAGGGATGTAGGCACGACTGGACTACTAAACTATACGTCTGACGACCGTCTATCTATTGAATCTACTTGCTTTTCACGAGCGAGGGCTTTCCAATTCTATTCTCTTAGAACGAAGAAAGAAAGAAAGACACCTCAGTTCAGTATTCCTGGTTGTAGATTGATAGCAGGATTGATGTATTTCAGTTTAGCTTTAGGTTTACTGGATTGGGGTTGGGGCACCTTTAGCTTTCGTATGGTTTATCGTTCGTCGATGTCGTATAGAGAGCTCACCCTTGAGTATAGGTATTGACCGTTGATCTGGGGATGTCGATTGAGAGATTTCAATGATTTGAGTATAGTGACGTACCCTCTTGAGTATGCTGACCCTTCAGACCCTCCATTGCTTTCATTTCGTTGAGTACCCTTGACTGGTATGAGTTGAGTTGAGTACCCTTGAATTGATTTGAGTTTCGTAACCTCTTATGCTTTCGTATAGGTATTTCTCGTTTGTCGATGTCAGTTGGATTCCTTTCCTTGAGTACCCTTTGTCGATGTCAGTTGGATTCCTTGAGTACCCTTCTATTGTAGTTTCCTTGAGTACCCTTCTATTGTAAGGTGACCCTTTCATTGAGCAAAGGCAAAAGAGTTAGAGATGCCATTTGAAAAGAGGTCTTATAGTAAATACAAAACCTTCGGATTGGCGATTCAAAAGACTGAAGTTCAGGGATTGAAGTTCGAGATGCGAAAAAGAGGTCTTATAGTAAATACAAAACCTTAGCATTGGGGATTCAAAAGAGTTAGAAATGCCATTTCGAGTTCAGAAGAAAGCTTGAAGGGAATTTCAGAGAGGCAACAACAGAGCTTGAAGGGATAGGATATTGAGTTCAGTTCTAGTATTTATATTTTAGTATTTCTTATTCCAACTAGGCAACCAATCGACTATCGTCTCACCTTATCATAGATAATCCTCGTTCAACCAATTCAGTCGTACAGTTGAGGGTAGACAAAGGATACGATAGGGTATTGAGTACCCATCCAGACCTCGCGAGGGAAAGGATTGTTAATACGTCATATTATAGATACTATAGGGTTTGAGTTCGAGATGGAAGTCACTTAGATTCAAGAGGGTTTGAGTTTCGTATTGACCTTTGATCTGGAAAGTTATTTCAGGGAAAAGAGTTCGAGATAGAAGTCACTTAGAGTCAAGAGGGGTTGGGAAGTCATAATACGTATGGCTTGAATTCAAAAGAGTCAGCTTGGGTATTCATGGATTGGGGATTGAAAAGAGTCAGCTTGGGTATTCATCCAAGACTACCATACCACCGGTTACTCCTTCACTTCCGAAAAGAGAGCAGCTGATTCAATAAGATCTTCTTAACTGACTTCACCACCAGGAGTTTCTTCTATGCCATCAATCCGATTTTATTAAGAAATCGAACGTCAAAGTCTTTATAAAATGGTGTATTGCATTCAAAAAACCCGGTAAAATGGATTTATTGAATTTTCAAATCTAACTTCCACTAGTAAAAGTAAAGTATGACAAAAAATACGGGGAAATGAAATATCCACGCATACTAAACATGATGACCATACTTATTCGCGGAACTTCTATCTTTCCCTTTTTTAGTGTAACTTCCATACGTACCCTTTGCACTTCAAGTTCTACCAACAATTTGCATCGCAAAGTTAGCATGAGAGAGAGTTTGAAAGTCGAATAAAAAATCAACCCTGGGGAGGGTGATCAAAGTGACGAAGAGACCATGCTAAGTTTCACGATAAAGTATTTTCTATATACAAAAAAAAAATTCCAATTTCACCAATTGAAAAATGACTCATTTCATTAGATTTCACCATAATGTTTTTAAACAACGAATGAAATCAGTGAAAGAGGTGGAGCTGGAAATACGACTTAAGGGAGCAGGTAAGGTAAAGAATCGACACAAGCACCGAATTATGAGCAAGGTAACCGTTAATCCTGCCCACTTGTCTGTCGGATGTCTTTCGCTTCGTTGCGCTATTTTCTCTCTCTATCCAATAGGTACGATCACAGCCAAGCCGCCTATAGTATAGAAAGAATCCATTTTGCTAGTTATATCTTTCTTTGCCTAGGATGGCCCAGAATGTGGATCTGCCCCAATCTGGACTAACACATTGGGAGGCGCCCTTTGAGAGGGTATTGAGTTGGAGATGGAAGTCACTTAGAGGGAATTGACTCGTTGAGAGGGTAAGGATAGACACCATTTCGTATTGTATATAAAGATATGTATAGGATAGACACCATAGGGTAAGGATAGACACCATAGAGGAGTGACCCGTCGAATTGAGTACCCTCTTAGGATTGGTAGTGGGAGTTGGTAAATCATAATACGTATAGCTTTCATTGGCAGATAGGGTGGGACAAGAGAGAACAGATTAGAGTTTAGCTTTCATTGTGATTTGAGTTTCAAGGGTATTGAATAGGCGTATAGAGATTCTATTGATTGAATTGATTTGAGTATCGTATGGAGCGGAATGCCAGTATAGAGGGGTAACACAGGAATTGAGTTGATGGTATTCCAGTAGAGGGGATTGAGAGGATTTAGCTTATAAGGTAAGATCGAACCCTTGAAGACAAAGACACGTATTGCTTGATTTGAGCCTCGAAGCCGCCGGTATGGCTAGTTTGATTTAGGAAAATTCAGGTTCTAGCCCAAGCAGCTCAACCCCAGAGTTGGTTCGGTCCCCTCTCAGATGGAGGCCTAGCAGCTCAAATTAAGATTCCATCCCAGCGCTCAAATTAAGATCGAGGTCCAACCGCATCCCAAGTCGAAGTCCAATTCTTTCTTTCCAACAGCCCCATTCTTTCTTTACAACAGCCCTGGGCTCAAACTGTCCAACTGAGCTATCCTTCCTATTTTAGTATCGATGCCCAAGAGAAGCCACATCCCAAGTCGAAGGCCCATTCTTTCTCTTCTCTTTTCCGACCGCAGACTGGTGTCCTGCAGCCGCTCTTTCTCTTCTCTTTTCCGACCGCAGACTGGTGTCCTGCAGCCGCCCAAACCCTAGGCGATGCCCCAACCGGTCCTCAATTCCATACGCCAGCGTTGCATATGAGCTATCGATCCTTTTTGGTATCGAAGGTATCGAATCACCAAAATCGTTAATGAAGAAATATCATAGAAGAAATATCATATAAATTAGTGTCGAGGTGGCATTCTTTATTGGTTTGTAGATTGAGATTGGGAAGCCTTCTCTTTCTTATTGGTACCGGTTTTCTTGATCTGGGGTAGCTTGAATTGAATTGAGTATTTCTATTTCAAAGGGTTGTCGAGAGATAGTGCTTTCGTTGAGTTGAGTAACCTCTTGAGTATGGTAACCCTTTCGTTTGAGTTGAGTAACCTCTACCCTCTGATCCGTATCTGGGATTTGAGTTGAGAAGAACAAACACTAAAGGGGCCCGGGTTTGAAAAAGAAGTCTATATTGTAGAACTTCTAATAGTAAACAGATGAGCTTTTGACTTGTGCTTGGGGCAGACCGATCCTTGAATTGATTTGTACAGGGGTTGGGGGTTCAAAAGAGTTTACGAGTGGTGAAAGGGGAATTTCGTTGAGTATCGTAAATGGGATTTCAGATGAGCATAAGACAAATCGTATCTTGGTGTTAGGGGTTTGGCAGTAACTTAGATTTCATTGAGTATAGAGGGCAAGATAATGGGTCCTTCTTCAGACCCTTTCATTGAGTATTTTCTGTTAGGAGGGGTGACACTTTCATTGCTCCGAAAACAACAGATCAAAAAGAAAGATACTACCACCAGTACCAGTAGGTATGTAGAGTTTCATTTAGCTTATAATGTGCAGCGGAATTCAGTCTTAGCTGGCACGGGTGGGACAACAGAGAAGAGAGCTTTCATTGAGTATAGAGATTCTATTGATTTGAGCGGAATGGCAGTCACTTATATTGAATTGATTTGAGTATCTGGACTGGCACGGGTGGGACAACAGAGAAGAGAGCTTTCATTGAGTTGTAGATGGGCAGGATTATCATTAAATGAATAGATGTTAGGCGAATCGTTGTCTAAACGATGGCAACGGTTAGTTGTTATAGGAGGATTCATATCGACCATCCAGCGCGTGGGGAATCCTTTTTTTTTTCATGGGAATAAGTGCGATCCAGGGCTCTGCAAGCATTTGCTCTTCTACGCGCTCTCACTCATCATTTGCTTCTGACATGAGTTCCGTCAAGCTTTTCCTGTTACACTTGACGAATACTCTTTCCTCGTTACTTGTTCATTAATCTTGCTTGGCTACGTACGTAAACCCTTTCGCGCGCTTGGCTACGTACGTAAACCCTTTCGCGCAAGAGAGAGATCGGACTACGAGTAGTAGTATTATAATAAGAGAGTGAATTCCAAGATCTAATGACTCCTCTGTTCTGTTCAAATCCCTTCAAGCTAAAAGGGATCCTATCAATGAAAGGCTTCTAGGCTCACTCATTGCGAGGTCAGGATGGCTTAATGCCTACCTTAAATAGGAAAAGAAAGGAAACCCCAACCTTAAATCCTACCCTCCTTAGACCCTATCTGTCAATTCAATCTAAGGGTGACACCTCTCTAGTGAACTACTGAACTCAAACCCCTCTATTCTATAGGAAATTCAATACCCTATCGTGTCTACCCTATGGTGTCTACCCTATCGGGCTCGACTCTTCGCTTCCAATTTAGTTAGTTGAGAACATCCCTTCTGGCTGGGGAGGTGGAGGGCGGTTGGCCATCATACCATCTCTTTCCCATCTTACTCAATCAACTGGATCCAACATCTTCCCTACTTCCGAAGCAGGCGAGGTCCTTGACCAGAAAGAGAGATTGATAGGGTTGGAAAGAGTGATGGATAAGCATCCGACCTAGAGATGCTTTCTAGCTTCTGGATTCCTGATTTGTCCCCGGTCATTCATTCTGCTTATCCTTCCATCGAGAAAAGAAGAAAGTAGATTAGAAGTTTATCCCGAACCTGCCTTGGACGGCCTATCTAAAGACAAAATGGGGACGGATACTTCCTCTTCTTGGACAGAGAAAGCTAACAAGGTTCACTTAGCACAACCGAAAAGGTATCTATGAACTAGAAACTGAAAGGAGAGATGAACTAACGGAATAACCGCCCGGCCGTCTTACTCTTCCTACTTGACTGTACCAATCACTCTATTAGAAAGGAGACGGAGGAACTCCACTACGCAAACCTTCCTGATTCACTCCACTCGCATTCGTCCATGAATGGATGGATTTACTAACTGCTTCGTCGCTTGACTCTGATCATAGTCTTCAATATGGAAACCCTCTTTCGATACCGTTCCAGTGCTTTCGTTGCATCTGTCTTTGTTCCAGTCCTGGATCCGCCCTTTCGTTGGATCTGTCATTTCGATACCGTTCAAGTTCTGCTGTGAAACTACTGTATTGAATTCCATTCCGCCCATTCCCTTTGTTCCATTCCCTCCTCTATCGTTCTCTGCTGTCCATTCGTATTCCTTTCCTTTGCTATTCAAAACTACTACTGATCTACGACCCTATCGTTTCTATCCTCGGCTATCCTGTCACTCTCTTCTCTCGATGCTATCCGTTGAAGCACTCCATTCCATTCCTATTGTATTCCCATTCAATTTCATTTCATTCCTTTATTCTATAAAGATGTTTGAGCGAAGGTATCTGAGCGAGTTCCTATTCTATTTAGTAGGCACATGACTACGAGTGGTGCCAGCCCCCTGTCCCCAGCCACCCGAGAACCCAAAGTGTCAGGGTGGCATGAGAGGAAGGAGGGCATGAGACCACGTAGTAAGGATTAGTGCCACTCGAAGAATCCATTTAAAGCAATAAGGTGTTTGAGCGAAGGCGGCCCCAGGCGGGCGCCCGTCGCGAGTGCTAGACCAGAAGGCAGGTCGAATGAGGGGAGGCCAGGCGGTCGCGCCGAAGTGAGGGTATGACTATAGGTGAGCCGATAGGCGATTAAGGAGACAACTACATCGAGTTCTATCTTACAGCCAACTGCTCGGTTCGATCTTCTATCTTACAGCCAACTGCTCGGTTCGATCTTCTATCTTACAGCCAACTGGAAGAGGCCCTTGCACCAATTGGATGCGAATAATGACTTCCTCCCTCAAACATCTTAAAATAAGGAAAGACAGAACGAGATGCCAGCAAAGAGAGTACCGAAACAGAACGAGATGCAACGAAAGAAAGATGCAAGGGTAAAAGAAATCGAGAGAGCAAGGAAAGAAAGTACTGACTTCGAGTACTGACTTCGAGAGAGCAACGTAGAAATACCATATCAAAGAAAGGGGTAGGAGTTCAGTAGATAGACTTTAGGGTTTGGGTATTCAAGTAGAGCAGAGGGCAGGATCTAGAAGAGCCGGGCGAACCAAAAGACCTAGTCTTCTCTGGTCCACCCACTCTATTACTCAATACCCATTCTGACTCTAAATACACATTCTCTCTCTTACTCAGTGGACTCAATACCCATTCTTTCTCTTACTCAGTGGAAAAGCATCCATCATCAGGCTTCACACCATCCCATATCCTGTACTTATGAGGTATTATTGAGCCTGTGATGTCGGTATAGTACCTGCTAGGTGTTAGCAGCCTATAATGAATAAACTCTATGTTCAAATAATGAGGAAATTCATAACAAAGAATTAACGATGAGAGGTCGTTAATACGACCTCAGACAGCAGATGAGATATTCTTAAGTCTTCTCTTCTTGGGTAATGAAAGGGGTAAATCACTACAAAAAAGACCAAAATAACAGTTTTTTTTAATGACTGTTGCATGTTTCAAGTACCAGTTAAGGTATTTAAGGATTGAAAACAGATAAAGTATTCAGTTAAATAGCACGAGAAATCGAGATAAAGAATTCTATGGGTCTATTTATTAAGGCATTATTCTCAAAATGTTAAGTTAAAGTTGACTGGTCGGGACCTAAAAGGGGATAAAAGTCAAGCTGAAAGTTCAGATAATGGGCCACATAAGCTGTATTTCATAAGAGGGAGATTTCATAATTGAGTTGTCCTTGTCGGATGCCCTAGCTAAAACTAAAACTTAAACCTCAACCCAAGCCACAGGCACAACCCGTCCAACAGCCCCAGGCAAAACCCACGCAGGTCCCCATCCGCAAAGCCTTTTCTTTTTGTTTGGTACAGATGAAGGAATATTGACGGAACACCTCAGTGGTACCCATTTGAGGTTGTAGAAAAATAAGTCATTTATTCTAAGAATTTCTGATGCCCAATCGGATGCTCTTTCTGAAGCAATTTAGGATGCCTTTTCTGAGGCCCTCTTTTTCGGATGCCACATCGGATGCCTTTTCTGAGGCCACATCGGATGACCTATCGGATGACCTATCGGATGACCTGTCGGATGCATTTTCTGAGGCTCTTTCGAGAAGCTCTATCGGAAGCCTTTTCGGATGCCCTAGCTCCAACTAAAACTACAACTTAAAGCAAAGGAGAAGCCCCAGGAACAACCCGTCCAACAGCCACAGGCACAACCACAACCGGTCCACTCTACGGCAATTCCATACGCCAGAGTTGCTACTGAGCAATCGATACTATTTTCGTATCGAGATACCCAAAATCATTAGTAGAAAAAAGTTACATTTAAAAATTCTACCTGAAAAAGGGGGCAACAAACCCTGTTGTTTACCTGTTGACCAGCCCAATTCATGAGATTATTCTGCTTAATTCGAGTATGTTTATATTAGCGGATTTCTGTCAATTTATATAAGCGGATTTCCTAAAAGCCCAAACGCACCCCTATCGGAATACCTGTCATTTGGATCTCTTTCTGTACCCGTTCCAGTGCTGCATGTCGCTCTGTAGCTCGAGACCGGAGCACGAAAGGCCCAACCGCAACCCTTCCTCTGCTTCCATTGAGTTCCGGTCTTGCTCTGTTGCTCTGTTGCTCCTGTCCGGTTGCTCTTGTACGGTTGTCCCCTGCAATCCTTGTACCCGTTCCAGTGCTTTCTGTCTCTAGCTCTTCTGTCGTTCTGTTGCTCTTGTCGGGTTGTCCTTGTCCGGTGTAGCTCTGTTGCTCTGTTGCTCTTGTCCTTGTGCCCTTGTGTTGTCCGGTCTTGCTCTGTTGCTCTGTTGCTTTGTAGCTCCTTGTGTTTTTGGAGTTCAGTGGGTATGTCCGGCCGGAATTGCATATTGTTTGAACGAGGGATTCCCTAGTCGGGAAGCACGAAGTGAGGAGTACAGATCACTATAAACTATATCCTACCATAGTGAGGAGTACAGATGAATGCAGGTTGCTTGAGCGAGGAAAGACACATCAGTTCAGTTTACGAGAGGTGACCCTTGAATTGAGTTTCGTGCATTGTATTTCTATTTCAGGGTTTCGTACCCTCTATAGGATAGGAATTAAGATTTGATCTGGGGTTTCATATCGTATTGTATTAAAGTATGTTCCTTTCAGATCCGACTGGACCACTAAAGAAACATTCACACAGTTATCCTCGTTATCTCGTTCTACGCGATTAGCCTCAATGGATCGATCACAAACGTTACCTCTACCCCTAGCTACCTTCTTTCAATAGCTTTCTCTTTTATCTCGGGTAGGGGAAAGAAAGTGCTCTTTAGCTCTATGCTTAACACATGCTTGTAGAAGAGTCTCAGAAAGGACGTCTCAGAGAGAAAAGAGAAAAACAAACCGGTCAGTTCGAACAGAGAACCGGAGAGAACTGATTTCATCTTGCAAGATGAGAAGACCTTGGAAGACGAGCTTGATCCGCTTCGTTGAGCGCTACAGCGGCAGAGGGAGAGTTCCCATCACACAATCAATGCGTGTGTAGAGGGCACCAGCTTCACAATGAAAGTATATAATATATTCGTAGTCTGATCGGATTCTCTCTTGCGTGAAATGAAAGTATATAATCTCCGCCTACTTCTTTGGACCGCCCTTGCCAAGTAGGGACGTAATTCAATCAGTGGGCACAGCGAACTCTAACCAATCACTCTTTATTCTTCCCTTACCGTACCCTTCTATTGTATTGTAGGGGGACGTGACCCTGGAATTGAGTATTGCTATTTTAGTGCTTTACCCTTGAATTGAGTACCCTTCTACTGTATTTATATTTCTTTGGTTCAGTCTATTGTATTTCTATGCAGAGTGCTATCCTTAGTCTCGATTCATAGATTGTGAATAGCGTATAGTTCGTTCTATGCAGAGTGCTATCCTTAGTCTTGACTCATAGATTGAATAGCGTATAGAAAGATAGAAGACTCAATAAAGATAGAAGACTCAATAAAGTAGAAAGATAGAAGACTCAATAAAGTAGAAAAAAGGGTTGGAGTTCAATTCAGTTGCATTTTTCAGTATCCTATTTATGGTGGATTGGGTAGCTTTCATTCCTCACTTCGGGGTCCACTAGGCAACCCCTGAGCCTTACGGCTCACCTATAGTCATACCCTGAGCCTGTCAGCTCTCCGTCAATCGACTAGCGTCTCACCTTATCTACGATAATCCTCGTTCAAACACCCTTATGGCTTTAAATAGATTCTTTCGAGTGGCTTTAAATTGATTCTTTCGAGTGGCTTTAAATTGATTCTTTCGAGGGCACTAAGCCTTACTACGGGGCTACTCATGTATTCACGGTCTCTCATACCACCCTATCACTTTTTGGGTTAGCGGGTGGCTGGGGACCGATACTGGGATCCCCTCGTAGTCATGTGCCTCTAAAATGAATTCTTTAACTCGCTCTGAGGCAGTCGCTCAAACAACTTTTACCAGTACCCCCAAGCTTACCCCCAACCACACCCACAAGCTGCTACCCTCGCTCAAACAACCTGAAATACACAAAAAACTCATGCACGTAGAAAAAAACCCAACAAACAGGCAAGCAATCGGGAGTACAAATTCAATAGGAGATACAACTACTACTATCAAACAGGCAATCGGGAGTACAAATTCAATAGGAGATACAACTACTACTATCAAACAGGCAATCGGGAGTACAAAGCCAGTAGGATACGATTAGGCGGTAACAACAGCCCAGGGAAAAGAGTAGGCATTTCAATCAGAAAGGACTTAACAACACAAACTAAGCAACGACTCCTAGAAAGCACAATGCCAGTAAAACAAGAAAGAGAAAGCCAAATGCCAGTAAAAAACAAGAAGAGAAAGCACACAATGCCAGTAAAACAAGAAGAAAACGAAGACCAGATAGCAGTTACGACAGGTAAAGTATAGCAGTTACGACAGGTAAAGAGTACCCTTTTCGGATATTGCTAGGGACCACAGGCGACGCAGCTGATTGCATCTTTAAGGCATATTCCACCGCTGAACCGATCAAAGGAGAGATACTGGAATTCTTCAAAGGAGAGATACTGGAATTCTATTTAGAGAGATCTTTAGCATAGCATAACTTCCTTATATCAATTGGACTATTCGCTGAACCGATCAAAGGAGAGCTACTGGATTCTATATTTAGAGCTCTTTAGCATGCCTTACTTATATCAATTAGACTCTTTAATGCTGACTTTATATCAATTAGACTCTTTAATGCTGACTTTACTTGATGAAAGAAATCCCACGGAATTGAGGAGAGAGTAGACCAACAAGGCTGCATATGAAACAGATAGTGAAGACGAGAGTATCACAACAAGGCATCAGATGAAACAACAGATCTTACAGACGAGACAGACTAGGCTAGGAATCAAAGAGAAAAATGCCACTCAATCCAGTAAAACGGTTACTTCGTCAGCCACATTGAGAGAAAACTCACTTCTTAGGCTTTTGAAACAGGGCATACACACTTTTAGAACAGGGTAGACACAGATGTATTAGGTTGAAGTTTTCCATTCAATTCTATTTTCAGTAGGTGCTTTCAGGATTAACCCTGCAAGGAGTTAAACGAATGAAATTCGGTTCACCCTCTCGCATACGCTCGAGCTATTTCATTCCATTCCCCACCTGGCCGCCAATCGACTATTGTCTCACCTCTCCGCCCCTCCTTCATCTATTATATCTTCAAATTCAACACATATGAGAGGTCAGGCTGCAGAGGCAAAAGAAAAGATAGAAACAAATGCAACGTAGAGAATTGGCAGAGGAACGAAATGACAGCTTCAAAGAGGCAACTGAAGACCACTTGATGGAATCCAAACAAAGGACTTCGAAAGGTATCGAGTGAATGGAACGGACAGCTACTAGGAGGGATGCGAAGAGGGTAGGAGTTACAGTTGTTGTTGTAGAATTGAGTTAGCTACAATCGCTTATAGAAACATACTAGAATCAGCTTTGAAGTTCGATAAGGATATAAGAGAGCTCAATTGAGTATGCAGAAGATAGAGAAGGGGTTGATGTAGATGACTTTAGGGTTCGGGGAGTACAAAAGAGATTAGGTTCATTTCAATTACCTTTCCTATAGAGGAGTAGAGAGCAGAATTCTCTTTCAGTACCTCGAAGAGGGGAGGAAAAGAAAGAGTTGAGGGGATTGGGAATTGAGTTGATTCGATAGGGTATAGATAGAAATTGGGAGTTCAGTAGATACGAAAGGAAGAAAATAGCTCAGTAGATGGGTAAGCCTTTAGCTATAGAGCTAACAGGTATCCAGAGAAATGCAACGAAAGGACCTCGAAGAGGGATGTCGATAGGGTAGATAAGGTAAGTAGATACGGCAAAGGAACGGAAGGGAAGTAGCTCAGGTATCGAAAGAAAGGGAATGGAATGAATAGACAGGGAACCGAAGGGAACGACAGGAAAGGATCTTTCGTAGTTTTGAATAAGTAGCTCTTGAAAAGGGGTAGAGTGAGTTGGGGATAGAGATAGAAATTGAGTTACGATTCGTAGAGGTATTGAACTGGGGATGTCGATTTAGAGTTGAGGTCAGTTCCTATAGTTTCAAATTTCCTTCCTCTGGTCTTCCGTTGACTCCCTCCAATCTGTATTTGCTTACTGTCGTCCTGCCCCTGTCCTTTCGTTCGGTTTGGATTTCGTTGCCTCTACCTTGCATTTAAATCGATACCTCCTAGTAGCTGGAACTTCCCTATCTTTGATCTCGTTCGGTTTCGATATCGCTTTCTTTCCAACCCTCAAAGCATACCTCCTAGGAGCTCTCCCTTCCCTTTCTTTCGTTTCATCTGTTGTTTTGTTCGCTCAAACAACAGCAAAGACAGTATTTAGTTACGAGAGCAGAATGAAAAGAGAGCTAACTCAATCGACGCTATCCTGCAATAGTTGAATCCCCCAACCTTGAACTGCCAATCCCAATTGTAGCAGATGTATATTTCTATAAGCGATTTCAGTAAAGGAAGATCATGCCCTTTCATCTCCTCTCCCTTCTGTCGAGTTAGTTCCTCTATCTCTCGAACCGGAGAGAAAGAAGGGGATGCTCACAGCCTTCTGATTGAATTCTTCCCTCACCGCGGATTTCAAAACCTTTAAGTCAAGCTTCCACTCCGATCCTTCCATTGAATGGTTTCTGTCACTCCTTGCCTTAAGCACGGATCCGTATGAAAAAAGAACATATTTATTATATATATATAGCAAGACTCCCTTTGCTCGAACCTTGGTAGAAACCACAGTGCATCTGAGCTCCGATCGACCAGCACATCTCAAATCACAGAGTGCATAGGTGCGGGCCCGGCTCCTTTCTTCGCTCCTCGCTCAAACAGGTCAGTAACCTCATTGGGGGTTGTAGAAGAGGTGCCCCTTCAATTGATTTGATTTGACTATCGTATTATAGAAAGTAGAGAGTCGTCACCGAAAAGTGAAGTAGGAAAGTGTAGCTTCAATTCATAGGCCAGGGGGACAAAGGAAAGGATTGATGGTATTGAGTTGAGTAAGGGTCCTTCCTGTATTTCATTGAGTTGAAAGGACAGGACAGTCAAGTATAGCTTTCGGGGTTGGAGTTGCTTGAATTGAGTTCCTTTCGGGGTTGGAGTTGAGTTCAAAAGAGTTCTTCGACTTCGGGTTCAAAAAGAGTATTTCCAGTATTGGGGTATTTAGTCTTTATAGAACTATCAATTACAATAAACAAACAGGGTGTCGATGTGAACAGAATGGCAGATGTCATAGGCAGACCGATCCTTTCATTGAGTATAGAGCGGTGACCCTGGAATATCGAGATTTTATGTATGGCATTAAGCCCTCCTAGTCTAAAGGTAAGATCGCACCCTTGAATTGAAAAGAGTATCTGGACTGGCGAAGGCTGGTACATACTTTTAAAGACTTGGTTGCTGGATTGATGGTTTGGTTTCAGTAAAGTATTAAAGAAAGATTTAGGGTCCGACACCAGAGAACAGAGGAGAGGAGCGGTATTGAACTGGGTTTTCTTTTTTCTTTTACGATAGTATTTATGGGAGAGGGGTATTTGATGTGATCTGGGGTTGAGGGGCGAAGAGCTGAGCCACTAGGCGAAGGGGCGAAGAGCTGAGCCACTAGGCGAAGGGGCGAAGAGCTGAGCCACTAGGCGAAGGGGCGAAGAGCTGAGCCACTAGGCGAAGGGGAGTAGAGGTATTTCAACTGGGGTTGAGTAAGGGGATAGGTATTTGACGTTAGAGTCTATATGGGACTTCCTATATATATAAATATGGAATTCAGTTACGAGAGCTGAATTGAGTTACCAGAGGGGCGACTAACAAGGAGCCAGCGACCGCTAGGGTATCCCCAGGATAGGGTATCCCCAGGATAGGCTCGAGCGTATGCGAGAGGGGTGAACCTTTCTTTGAGGGGAGGAGAGAGATAGATCATAGGATCCGCGAAGTGAGGGTGACAAGAAAGATCAAAGGATCTGGGAAAAGTGATTGTAGAGGGGTATTCCTCGATTGATATTGTAGAGGGGTATTCCTCGATTGATGTAGATGGTCTTTCGTAGTTTTGAATTTCATTGAGTAGAGAGATAGGGATAGGGATTGGGATTCCAGTAGAGGTATTTGACTTTAGGGTTGAGGGATGTTCCGGACAGAGAGCTCAATGAAAGCAGAGCAGACCTTTACCTCGCATCGGGGTCACCGAATGATGCTTCTTTCTCGATTTGCAGAATGAAGCTTCTTGGGGTTTGAGGTTCATGTAGAGGGTACTCAATGAAAGCAATAGAAGAGGGTAGGGTACTCAATTCAAGCTAAAGAAAGCTAAAGAGGGTACTCAATCTATACTTACAATATCAATACTGAATTCCAGGGTGACTATACTCAAGAGGTTCTTCAATCTAAAGAGGTTCTTCAATCTAAGTAACTGCCAAAGACTTTTAAAAGGTCATCAACTGAAGGGTCACCATACTCAACTAAAGAGTGGACTCAACCACTGACATCGACTGAAAGCTCTTGAATTCTGCTCTCTATACTCAAACTCAACCCCAGATCAATATAAATAGAATACTCAAAGGGTTACCCCTTCGCCTTTCGGCTCACCTTATCGTAGATAATCCTCGTAAACGAAATTTCAAGCTAAACTTTCTTCTCTGGTGTACTACCCATGCCAGCTAAGACTGAATTCTGCAAACTACCCGTGGCAGCTAAGACTGAATTCTTCAAACCCGAAACTCAA
This sequence comes from Kaempferia elegans, assembly GCA_037974815.1. Classification (NCBI taxonomy): domain Eukaryota; kingdom Viridiplantae; phylum Streptophyta; class Magnoliopsida; order Zingiberales; family Zingiberaceae; genus Kaempferia; species Kaempferia elegans. The sequence goes on from JBBPFQ010771315.1 coordinate 16,836, forward strand.
ATACATCAATCCTGTAATCTCAAAATACTCAACTTAAGGAGCAATCCTGCAATACAGGAATCCCCCAACCAAAGTCTAAAGGTGCCCCAACCGCAACGCAAGGCGAAGGGGCCCCATGCGATCATTCAACTCTCTACCTGAGCCCGATGCTATCAATCCTGGCCATCAATCCTGGAATCTAAAACTAACCCGTACGGTTATCCTACATACTGTAATCTGCAAATTCCCGTTGATGGGACTTCAACCTACAATTAATAAAAGTCAGAGGAGAAATACTCTACATCCATTACTGTCCTCAAAGCCCCTCCCATCCGGTCATGGACACCCATCCGGTCATGCTAAAACAGAAAGGACAGACCCCAACCCTCAAGTCCCACCCGCAACGCCCCCCATGCCATTATCAGTGTTCAAGCCATGCCCCGAAAGGTCCAACCCAAGTCGAAATGCCAAGCTTCATGGCATCATCCTCAATCCATCTTCGCCCTCTTCCGTACTCTATTTGCTGGCATCTTTCTTAGTTTCTTTCCTTTCTGTACCCTGGCAGCTGGCATCTGTCTGTGTTTCTTTCCTTGCATCTTTCTTTGTTGGGTTTCTTTACCTGTTATTTAGCTGTCTTTCTGTACCTGTTATTTAGCTGTCTTTCTGTACCTGTTATTTAGCTGTCTTTCTGTACCTGCCATTTACTCTTCTCTCGATTTCTCTATTCCTGTCATTTAGCTGTCTTTCCTGGCATCTTTGTTTGTTTCTTTGCTGCTGGCATTTGGCTCTCTACCTGGCATTGACTCCTGTGGTCTTCAGTTGAGGGCTTCTGTGTTGGGTTTCTTTCCTGGAGGCATTTAGCTGTCTTTCTGTCCTTTCTTTTACCTGGCATATGTGCTGATATTTAAGGTTGTTTGAACTCAGGGTTGCCGGGCGGTGTTACCCCGAAGTGAGGTCCTGAAGGATCAAGAATAAATAGAAGAGAAGGAAATTCAAGCTAAACTAACATCGACTGAACAACCATCAATCCTGCAATACGGGAAAAGAAGGATACGGCACAGCCAACAATCCTGCAATACGGGAAAAGAAGGATAGGGCACAGCCAATCTGATTGTAGCAGATACCGGTTTCTTGTGTTACAATAGTCTTGTGTTACAATATAGGGTACTCAACTAAACCCCAGATCAATAGAATCACTGACATCGACTAGCTACATCCCCAGATCAATAGAATCAGTCACATCGAGACTAAGGAAAGGAAGCGCACTCAACTCCAACCCCAAGAAGCTTAATTCAGCGACAGAAATAGAATCTCTATACTCAAGATACGGATCTTTCTATATAAGAAGAGGTTACTTCAACTCAATTCCATTCAATGAAAGCACAAGAGGTTACTTCAACTCAATTCCATTCAGTCTAAGTTACTGCCAAACACTAAATACAATACAATAGAGGGTACTCAACATTAGAGGGTACTCAACATATAGATCTTTCTATACGAAACTCCAACCCAACTTTTTATGGCATTTATCAGTCGATTCGACACTAAGGAAACGCACTCACATCGACGACTGAAATACTATATCTATACTTCAAATCATAGAAAGCGCTAAAGAGGTTACTCAAACGAAAGCACTAAAATATAAATATAATACTTTCTTCAAGAGGGTCACCCCTCGTAAACGAAATGACAGCACCACTCTCTTCTCTGGTGTACTACCCGTGCCAGATACTCAATTCCCTGCACCTGCCCCCAACTTCACGCATCCGTCCTGCACCAGCCCCAACTTCACGCATCCGTCCTGCACCAGCCCCAACTTCACGCATCCGTCCTGCACCAGCCCAAACCCAAGTCGAAAGTCCCATGCGCAACCCCGACCCCGACCCCGAGCAGGGTGTCGGACTCAAACCAAACAGCAATCCAGGACGGATACCGAACTTCCAAGCTGATTGGAAGATGTTTCTATAAGAGATTAATTCATATACTGGAATTATACAACAACCCCAACCCCATGGCATCATCCTCAATCTATCTTAGCCCTCTTCCTCCTCCTCTCTTCTCTTCTTCTACGACCCCCGGATTCTGCCCTCTCTTCTTCTACGCCTCCCGCCCTACGGCAAAATCCGCCAGCGCACCAATTCAAAAGGGAATCTGTCAGAGTGGTGAAAAGCTTCCGAGGGCAGGCAGCTTTCTTTTCAGTGGATCTGGTAGCGGAAATGAGGAATTGCAGTTCTTAGTCTTAGGATGAGTCTTCTGGCAGATCCTTCTATTGAACTTCGTAGTACCGAGTCCTCAAGGCATGTTGACTTTGGGATGTGTCCCCCGGAAGCTTATCAAATCAATAGCGTTTTCAAGCCATCACAGAAACCGGTATCAGCTACAAGAAGAAATCTCTTATAGAAACCGGTATCAGCTACAATATGCATTTAGGTATCCGTCCTGGATTGAGGATTCCAGTCTGTAGTATACCCGAACGGGTTAGTTTGATCTTCTAGGATTGAGGTAGAATACCTCTTAAAGCTAAACTCTACTACTGATGTATTTTCTTTCTTACTCTACGAGAGGAGCCTATCAACTCCTAGAAATATAAGTTACTTCCATTCCGCTTCAAGGGGCGAAGAGCTGAGCCGAAAGAGTATCGTATTAAAAAAAACAACCGGAATGAGTGGGCTCAGGTACAGGACGGGAAGGGCAGAGGAAGGACGGGAAGAAAGATGCAAGCAACTGCAGAAGAGGGAATAGGGCTCAGCAGCAGGACTGGAACGAGAGATCCAAGCAAAGGACTTCGAAGGTATCGAGTGAGAGCAAGGGTATCGAGTGAATGGTCGTGTTAAGCATCAAAACCTCAAACATGAGGGAATTGAGTAGATAAGGAAAATAAGTACTTAAATGTGTTAAGCATCAAAACCGCTAACATGAGATACAAAGGTAGAGATCCAAAGGGTTGCGGTTGATGAAGCAGTTTCGTGGGGAATTGAGTTAATTTCATATAGAGAATTGGTTGATCTGGGGTTGAGTAATGGGTGAGGGGAAGAGAAGATAGAGACCAAAGACAGGTAGAGGGGTAAGGACAGCAGAGGGAGGCGTAGAAGGTGAGTAGATTAGTTTAGGTCTTCTGAAAAGAAAGATTCAGTTCATTAAGTTTAATCAGAAATTACTTCTTTCAAAAGATACAGTACAAATTACTTCTAACAGTAAATGAAATTAAATTTAATTCAAAAGAGTAGAGTTCATGGACAGGGAAGGGAAGTACTGACTTCGATCGACAGGAAAGCTGGACAGAACAGGTGGAAGGGTGAAAGCAACAGATCCAATCCAAGGGAATCGAATTGAAAGGAATGGAAGGATGGAGCTCTAGATCCAAGGGAATCGACTGGAAAGGGTAGTGATGGCATGGACAGAACTCAACTACAGAACTTAGGAGTTAAGGGACAGGGAATGGGGTCGTGTTAAGCATCAAAACCGCTAACATTGCCTTTCTCAAACATGGAATTTACATCTGTACTTAAATAAGTGTGTTACTCAAACAACAGATTCCAAGGTAGAGATCGAAAGGCAACTGCGAGGCGAGGGGCAGGTTTGGATTGGGAGAGAGGACAGGAGAGGGTACTGAACAGATAGGGTTGAGAGGACAGCTGAGGTCGAATGTGAGATTTCATTGGTAAAGTATGTTAGTTGGGGTTCCGAATCTACACCTTGCGGAAGGGATAGGAGTTCAATTCTTCAGTAGTTGGAGCTGGAGCAGCAGACGAAGAAGTGGTTTTCCGTTTGGGGCTTCGACTTGCGGAATTTCATATAGTAGATAGGGTTTCATTCGATTTGAGTTCAAGTTCCTTTCCTTGGTTCGATTCCCTAATCTGTCTACTCCATTTTCCAAAAAATTTAATGAGTTGCCGCTAGGCGAGCATAAAATTTTGTCGTTCAGATCGGATTCTATTAGCGAAAATCGCATTTTAATGAATTCTCGCTTAACGGCGCATAACTTTTCGTGAACTGAAGGACGCCCTTAATCGCCTATCGGCTCCTCTCTATCGAATACCCTTCGCCTTGCGGCTCTATACCAACTCTCCGCCTCTTCGCCTATCGGCTCAGCTATAGAATACCCTTAGGGAAAATCTCATTTTAATCATTTGCCACTAGGGTCGCTTACAAAGGTCGAACTTGATGATCGATTCTATTAGGCAAAAACAAGTTTAATCATTTTTCCACTAGGCGAGCATGACAATAAGGTAGGCAGACCTCCGATTGGAGTCGTAGAGTTAAGGGTTTGGGTTTCGTTTCCTCGATTTGGGCTTCAACGATTGAGGCAGATAAGAAAAGAGAGAAAATAGCTCAGTTGGAACCGTTGCCCCTAGGGCTTCGACTGCTTCGACTTCTACTGACTAGGAGTTGTTTGGAAGAGGACAGTGAAATCGAATAGAAAGGGTTTCGCCTAGGGCATCGACTTCTACTGACTTGAGGAATTCAGTTCAGTCGATTGAGATTAGGTTGAGTTCAGTAGATACCAAAATAGGTACGACAGGGAAGGGAAGTGGGAATGAGTCTTTGAATTTCACTCTAAGGGCGCGGGAAGATGGAATGAGTCTTTGAGGGCGCGGGAAGAGGGAATGTGACTTCAGTTGAAGTAGGAGCTGGGGCTTCCAAGAGCGTTGAAGTAGATTAGTTTAATACTAGGTAATTTACCTATCCGTCACGCAAAACATTAAATTGAAATTAACTACTTTTTACAACTATAGGAAATCTGGAATTTCTATGGTAGATAGAATTGATTTGATAGACATGGAAGTCAGATCTCGAACATTGAATTGATAGAAAAGAAGTGGGTTTAACCCGTTGAGTGAGAAGTTCTTGCTTCTACTGAGTATGGAGTAGAGAGGAAAGGAAAGCAGAACTGGGATTTGAGTAGAGAGGAAAGGAACCCTTCAAGGGTATCGAGTGAGAGGAAGTTTGGTATCGATAGTTGAATGCCATGGAAAGGGTATCGAGAGGACAGGTACTTAAGATCGAACAGGTGCTTTCAAAGGATAGGAGTTTTTTCAGTAGAGGAGAATTCAGTTACGATTGCTCAGTTCCTAACGAAAGAAAGGAAAGGAATGAAATGGAATGGAGAGCAGGAGACCAAAGACAGGTAGAGTAGTTTAGGGTTAGGGTATGGAATTGACTTTAAAGAGAGTAGTTGAGAGGGTATTGACTAGGAGTTGAGGGTAAGTTGACCCTTGAATTGAGTAGTAGAGATGCTTTCAGATGGAGTATTAGAAAAGTTCCTTTCCTTAGCTTCGGGGTAGAGTTGACCCTCTCCTTTACAGTCGAGCCTATCGGAGATCCCCTTGAATTGACTTAAAGAGAGTAGAATGGAAATATCGTATATAGTATAGATGCTTTCAGACTTCGCTTCGGGGTCACCAACTAGGCCACCAATCGACTATCGTCTCACCTTATCATTGATAAGCCTCGCTCCTACCAGTAGTCCTCCTTAGGGAATTCGATTTGTGTGCTTGAAGATGGAGAGCAGACGAGAGAGCTGACCCTTGAATTGAGTAGTTTGAGGGGAACAGATAGGGTATCGGTAGAAAGAACTTCTTAGAGTCGAGAGCCTTGAATTGAGTAGTTTGAGGGGAACAGATAGGGTATCGGTAGACGTAGTAGAGATGCTTTCAGACTTCGAAGAGGAATGGAGTGGGAACAGATAAGAAATATCGTATATAGTATAGATGCTTTCAGACTTCGAAGAGGGGTAACCTCTCCTTGCAGTCGAGCTACTTCATTCTTTCGCCTATCGGCTCTCTATCCCCAGCCGTCATACCCTCTCCCTCTCGCTACGCTCGCCCAATCGCCTATCGGCTCACCTATCCGTGGGTACCCTCTCGCATACGCTCGAGCCTATCCGTGGGTACCCTCTCGCATACGCTCGAGCCTATCCGGGGGATACCCTATCCGGTGGGTACCCTTTGGTCGAGCTGCTTTTGCTCTATCGCCTATCGGCTCTACCAGTCATACCCTTCGCCTGTCGGCTCAGCTAGCTGTCGCTACCCTCTCCCTTATATTCTGGTCGAGCTGCTTTTGCTCCTCGCTTCGTGGCTGTCGACTAGCCAACCACTCGCTCAAACAACCGGAAATAAAGAAACCCCTTGTGCGCGTGGAGAAACCGAATAAAAGAACAGAACAGTCAATCATGAGTAGGAGATACAAGTCCTCCTCTATTGCATATACATAGAGGTACTACTGGTATAGGTACTACTGGCTTTATCGTACCCGGGCATGGGCTTCCTTACCTCAAGGATGGTAATCAAAGATACACTCTAAAGTCATAGGACAGCTGCCCTGGGGAGAGCTTTGATTCTAGTTTGTTGGTGACATACAGCCCCTATCATAAAGGGCGAAGTCAGAGAAAGAAGAGTACCCCTTATGGGAAGTAAGAGCTGCTCAGACAGGTAGGACTACCGATCACCGGGCAGAATAAAGACTCCCTAGCACAGATAAAGATACAGATGATGAGACCTGTAGCCGATTGTGAATAGCCAGAGACCATACCAGAGACTGTCAGCCATGCATAGCCGAATGCGTTCTACGCGTCCTACACCGTATTCTAACACACTCGTAAGTGTGCCTACCATGTGTGTCCTAACGACTATACACTATTCACGCATATACTACACATACAATACAAACCATCCACATAACAATACCTGATATGAACTCTAGATAAGATAAAGAGCGGATCCGGAGCAGCCGATAGCAGAGGTTCGACCCTATTCGAATAGAAGAGAAGGAACGGCAAACAAATAAATAAGAGCTATGCCAGCAGAGTAACGATACGCAATTGAAGCAATCCTTATTAGCAATACACATAGAGAGTCAGCGCTTGAAGAAGGCATCGAAGGCTACCGGGCGATAATCATAGAGTTAATTCCAACTGCGGCACGTTTGGCACAGACGTCCATCGTTTGGCCATCCTTCATTACCATTGAATTGAACGATCTCAGTCTATGACAACTGTAAACCTACTCAGTATCAGCGCTACTTCGAGACCTAGGAAAGAAAGAGCACCATATATAATAGAGAGAGGCGGACATACCACGAATAATGGCATACAGGGTATAATAGAGAGAGGCGGACATACCACGAGTGGCATACAGGAAACTACTTTATTCTTGAGCGCGCGTACCACCCTTCTTAGTTTAATTGCTTGCAAGCGACACTTCAGGCTTTATTTAGATCATCGCAACCCAACCGGATAGAGTAAAGAAAGGGTATACCTCAACACCCGAATGACTGGCATAGTTCAGGAGTCAAAGCAAGGCAGGCCCAGCACACACCTTAAAGTAGAAACTGCTACTTTGAGTCTTATTCCATCTCCGCGAAATAGAAACTGCTACTTTGAGTCTTATTCCATCTCCGCGAAACGGGATATCTTTGCGTAGAGTGCAGAGATCGCATGCTGCTACTACTACTAACTACTGTCAAGATGAGATTAGATGAATAGGCACTATAACCGATTTAGGTGCCGGGGTACCGAATGCCGGATTAGGGTCCATAATTCATTCTTCGGATACAGAACTAGTGACTGGATATTTAGGTAGGTCAGATGTCCATCCCACAGAGCTAGACAATCAAGAATGACACTATTTGAAAGATCCTACGCAAAGAAAGAATAACACTAGTTGAGATCGATCCTATGCAGGGAAAGAATGAGATTGGCGGAAAGGAAAGCACTATTAACTTGAATAAGCCCCTCATGAGTTCATATGAGTTCATGGAAAGAGACACTGAAGACTGAAAGG
>JBBPFQ010771316.1:0-13421 GCA_037974815.1 Kaempferia elegans
GTGCCGTCCTTCTCGTCCTGTCGCGTCTTCCGCTCGACTTCTTGTGATCCTAAGCTCCTACACACTTAGTCACAAGGATTAGCAAACACAGGACCTAGCTTAACTAAGTTGGTCACATCAAAACCAACTTGGGGATCAACAATAAACAAGACGTAACAAATGAACCAACACCTATTAATGACATAGAAGTACCATCAACAGTCACAATAGATATAGATGAACTTAGAGAAAAATAAACAAAAGATGATAAATTAGATGACATATGATGAGAAACACTAGAATCCAAAACCTATAAGAACGAAGATATACTTGAAATACCAGACGATGAAAACCTATATAAGAGGAAGCTGACGTAGCAAAGGGTTGTGAAACATGGAACTGTTGAAACTGCTCAAACGTATACAAATCAGGTTTCTATGAAATATTCTAATGTAATATCGTTGTTGCTGATACTATTGCTGCTATGGTCTCATTAGAAAAATCAAACTGTACGGATACCTTGACAAAAAAAAACTATAGATCGGATTAACAATCCTTCAATCAAACTATCAAACACATGAAGATAAAGGCTCTTATACCATGTAAAATTTGAGAAGAGGAAAAAACTAACCATATTATTGAATCAAAAGTCTTTGAGAAATAATAGTGCAAAGCCTTATATAACTTTGTTAAAATACCCTAAACCCTAAACAGAAACGGGAAAAGATTAAATTGCCCTAAAAGTTATAAATAAATAAATATAATCTAATGTATACGACGACAAAAGGTGATGCGCTTGCCCCCAGTCCCCCGTCGACCCGACCTCAGGTCAATACAGTGGAGGTAAATTATGGGAGGCTACTAGCCATTATGATAGGGATCAATACATGCGGGAGACTTTTTACTTGGCTTCACTAAATTTTAAACCCCAGACCTTATGGTGGTAACACCGCATGCGCTAGCTACTAGTCCGAACATACATATAAATATTTATTTAGTTATTTTGGGATTATCCTACGTTATTGAATACTTTTTTTTCAATAAAATTTTGACGACATTTTCTCTTAATTTTTTTTTAATTTCTCTTCTTGGCTTTTCTATAAATCCTCCTCCTCGGGCTGTCGGCATCAAATCATGAGCTATATGAATTGTTATGTATATATGAATGGAGCTGATTAAATTCGTATCAAAAATCCATAATTCAAATCCATGGTTGAATCAAAGCTCAACGTAATGTGCAGTATCACCTTTTGCATCATCACCGATCAAGGTTATACTTCATATTGACTTTATTCTGATACAAAGCAGCAGGCTCCGGAAAAAGAAGACGGAATAAACTCCATTTTACCTTCATAGATTCATTCAAGAAATCGTAACCCCATGTATAATGCCCTGGTCAATGATAATTTCCTAATTTATCTCTTTGCAGATGAATGTTGGCCAACCGTGTGGAGAGTGCGGATCAGCGTATAACTTTTTTTTTTTTCCTGCAATTCAAGATATTGATACCGTATTGAGTGAGCAAGATCTCGTAGTTTTACAAATCTATCAGTCGCTTTCGTTGACTGCTACCTCACATGATCTGGATCATGATCATGAACATGAACAGCCACTAATCACGGGCAGCTAAATTTCAAGTACCGTTCGCTGTGTGATAATGATTTACTTCCTCTGGACTTTATGCTCGTCCACTTGTGAAGAACTAAAAGACAGTCTTCATGGTCAGTCAGTCACACCCTGCTTCATCACTTCCTAAACATGTTATAACAACGGAGTAATATAAAATACAATTAGAAGCAATGCATGTGATATAGAATTACAGAAGATTTTAGCAACAAGTCACCAGGCATTGTAATCAGGCTACAGAGACTTGCAGAGCTGCTGAGTGACTTGTTTCTTATGAGTACATGCTGAATTGGGTCATGTCACAACCATCAATCAATACCTAACAATAAGAATATTTGGAACCAGCCAAAGTCATCTTCTGCTTGGCTCTATTGATAAGGCTTATTCGATCCATCTAGTTAATCTGTTTAACCTGTTTGATCTTCCTGATGCGTTCAACCTATGAGTTTATCAAACTTATCTATTGCTTGATCCATCTATCCTGCAAATCAATACAACAATGGGCAAGAAAATGGTAAATCCATGTTCCTTTGATTAGTGACTCACCATAAATAACTTAACTCTGTTTGGTAGTTCCTATGCATAAATATAATTATTTTACCAATTGCATAAATAGGTTAGGACCACTATCAAGTCGGAGTAAGGAACTACTATCCACACAGGTTTTCACAATCCCTTTAGCAAAATTCAAGTGGTGTCTGCTTAATAATTCATCTCAGACATTTCATGTGTATATGAACAAATGAAACTTCTCTTGTGTTGGAATTTTATAATTTCTAAAAAACTACTGCTGCTACCTACAACACTTTGAGGATCTATCTGCCAAGTTCTTAGAACAGCAGCATTCAGCTTGCATGGAGAGATGATTTCTAAGACTGAGAGCTAGAGAATGCATTGTATGCAAGTTGCAAGACGGAAATTTGCAGTGCAAATAAGATAGCAGAGGCGTATGGTAAACTTTACAAAGTTAAGATCCTACCGATTACCGAGTATCTCTATCTCCATGGAATCTATTGTCTAAGGTCTACATTGTAACTATTTAAGTGGCTGTGTTGCTCTCTAACAAAGGCTTACAATGGGGGCAGTATAACTGCATGCTTTGACACAAATATAACTAAAATGCATCCCCCTCATAAAAAATAACCATTTTTCAGGAAAACATGTCATATTCATTATCAGATCTAATAGTTGGAATCAGAATTTCCCTTCAATAACAATATTAAAAAAATTACTTCTGAAATGCTCAAGAACATAAAATCTTTAGAATGTTCAGAGACAGATCATCCTCTAAACTCAATCCAATCTAATTAAACCAAACATAGATTAACTTTATTTTATCCCGTTCCATATTACTTCAGAAACAAAGTGTTATTAAATAGCCAGTGATACAGCTGCACATAATTTAACCACCAAATGTACAGAGCTAAGGAAAATACATGACCAAATATCCATCAGGCACCAGGCTATGGTAGCGCTAGCATAAAATATTAATTAAAAAAACAGAATATAAGAATTTTAATTCATAAAAATAAAGTTAAATCTGTGATACTCTAGTGCAAATGGACTACCTTGCCCTTCCTAACAAAAATAAGAATTCAGCATGCTCCAGTCAGTGACTAAACCAGATTCTAAACAGTCATGTGCTTATCAAGATTTTCCATCTCTGCCATAAGACCTTCAGATTTAATACCCTATTTCATCTGTTATCTTGCTGGTTAATTAGAACAGATAAGACTACAGTAAATCACAAGTCAATGAGCATAGAACCAATATTGTTAAAGACACTGTTTCTGTACACCAACTGCACAGCAAGGTTGACGAACCGATTAGCTTATGGACCAAGCTGAGGTCAAGGTGATCCACGTTTGCACATGCACAAGTATCTGTTTCCCTGAGTATAAGTTGCTTGCTACTATGCTGTGCTAACTGATAATCATAATGAGAATTATGTGGGAGATCAATGGTAAGTGAAGCTGAAGCTACACTGGCTAAGCAAATGCTCCTGTATTGTGTTGTTCCAAGCTCATTGTCATGCAGAAATGACAGCAGTAACAAATGCTTGCATTTAATTAATCAGAGCAGCATGAAAAGTACAGACTGCAGTGAAGAGGTGGAGCTGAGTTTGTGGTATGTGATACTTTGGCAGAAGTTCTTGTACAATTACATAAATGATTGAAAAGGTGTTCTGGCCAGTGGTAGACTGCTACCAGATTTAGTAAGAGTAGATCCAACACAGATATGGATCTAAGTTTCTGGCACAATCGTTTCTCAATTTCTTACACACTCAATGGCGATGTTGATATTGAACTCGGAGGATCAACGTCAGAATATCAATGAGGATGTTGATATCCAACTCAAAGGATTGGTGTTGGACTATCAGGTGTCTGACATACACATGGAGATTCAAATATTTCGGAGCTAACAGCAAATTACCTAGTCTACTTTCAAATACAAAGACTTAAACCGACTAATCATCATATACCACCAAACTTTCTGATATAGCGGTTTGGAAATCATTTTCCTGTTGTTTGGTCCTTCCATTGCGATTGTATAAAGCTACGCAGACCTTGTAGGTTAGACTATCTAGAGTGATATGTTCATGATATGGATCCTAGACATGATTATGAATCAATGGAATCTTTATCTATGAAGGTCACGGCAAGTTTTCTGCCAATGTTTTATGATACACTCAGAAGTTCATCTCAGATCCATTTCACCTATGCTCACTCTGAGCCTTTTGGAAATGACTTTGAGAAAGTACCGCAAACAATGGATACATATGAAGTGGGCTGGTTCATAGCTTTCTACAACTCTCTTGCCTCTGCTCAGCAAATCCGTGTCTCTTCCGTTTGTTTGTAAAGTACCTCATATGCTTTCATGGTATTAGCAGAAAAATCTTTTACAGCTTCAAAGATATGCCTCAAATTGGACTGCAGACTAGTCACAGTCGATTCATGATGCACATGTTTAGTTGTTGCCAAATTATCACCAGAAATTATCATTAATTTTTTTCTCTGCTTAAGAAGTTCTTCTTGTTCATTTTCCATTGACCATAGCATGCCATCCATATTTTTGTTTATCAACAATCTCTGCTGCAACAAAACTTTGTTCTCTTTCCAAATATTAAGAACAGTATCAACAAAATCCTTTGCTGCTTCAACAACAGCTTTTTCAGATACCATTTCTATGCTGGAAGACCAATAGTTACAAATGACAAATACAGGAGGTGCACCTAATCTTCCAGGAGAAAAAGGAACCACACCATCATCTGTAACCTCTGGTTCATAATGGATACCTTTCTTCAGCCATTCATTCAAAGCACTGACGTAGATCTTTTGAGCGCTAACCCAAGCAGAGAAATTGGCAATCCATTCCGCCATCACCAGTTCTAATTGCTTTACTGTGTCTGGATGAGTATTGTCAGAAAGCTTTCCTCCTGATACAATAGAGTCCAGGTTTTTTGTCTTGGATATTGCTTGATACTGAATATGATGGCATTCTGATATAACTTTCCACATCTCCTTAAACCTGGAAGGTTAAACTGACAATAAGAACTTGTTGCATTAACAAGAAAAAAAAAAAAACTAAAACAAGCTATAATTGAATTTTGTAACAAATCCATGTGATTCAGCATAATCTACACTATCACATGCATGCTTAAACCAATGATACATATTATCTCACCTCAATGAATCATATACAATCTCATACTAGATTAGTGTTTGGAAATTTTTGTATAGGATAATACCACAATGAAGAAACAATATTTGTATAGCTTACATCTAGTCTCTAGAAGCTCAATGGAACAGACACAAATTTGATACTCATCACTATTAGATTTACTCCAATGAGATATAAGACAGCAAAAGGAAAATTCAACTCATATTGTTATTGATAAATTTTTATCAGACCTACAGTGACATTGTTGATTGCACTCGACCAAGCATAGAGGGGATAAACTTTGCAAGTCCTGATACTAATTTCACCAGACCAATCTGCTGTGGCAGTTGTAGAATTGCCAGAGGTGGTTGTTTCATATCCTAATAAAGTTCAATTAGCAAATGAAAAAACACACGAAGAAGCCACATAAGGCATCAATGGGAGAAAATTTAATCCATAGTTGAAGAAGAAAAATGGTCATTTAATGACCTGCAAGATCCTATAATCTATTCCACACACTTAGACATGGCCATATGATGAACTGCAAACAAAAGAAAAGAAATTAATCAAAACTGAAAGAAAGTTAGATCAACAATAGAATTTTTATTTCAAAATTTTCAAGATTATTTTAATTAAAAGTTCATGAGATCAAAAAGGTCACATAATGTGGAGACGCACTTCCTACACAAATCTAGCCACTAATTGATTTTCTTGTCCATCCATCGGTCATATTTGAACATCTCTATATCATCTTAATCTAGCTTTGCTCATTCCTACATATTTGAACAATCATATTTGCTCCTAGATAATAGTAATTTTTGTTTTTCTCGCTTCACATATCCATCTTATTATTGCCACAGGAAGTATATGTAAAGATATTTGATTGGTCAGTGTTATCCTGTAAGGAACTGCCCAACAACACATGAAAAGACAGTATAAAAGAGACCAAAACACCAAGATCGATATGTGAGGTTCCAGTAAAAGATAAAAGAAAAATGCAGATCTGGGAACAATTAGATATAATTCTAATATATAATAAGAGAAAATATATTAAAATGATTAAACATGCTCAAAGATTGCTAATAAATTTGTTAATTAAAGAATTTTTATAGGGTATTGATATGGTGAGGACAGTCAACACCATGTGGTATAGTCAAGTCAACAATCAAGTTGACCAGGAAGTCAAAGTCAAAATGAACTCGGATCAAGTAAAACCAACTCGGGTTAGGACAAATAGAGCTCGGGTCGAATTGGACTGAGCTCAGATCCGTTTAGATCGAGTCCAGGACAGATCAAACCAAGCTTGAACCAAATCGGCCGCAAAAGAAGACCCCAAGTCAATTCAGTCCAAGTCGCATCCAAATGTGGTCGGCCTAAATTGAGAATTAACTAAGCGGTTATTGAAGCACCGATCACCAAAGGATGTGGTAGTTAAGGCACCCCTCATATAGAGAGGCGTCTTTTGGTAATGAAAGAAAGAGGTGGCCCTTCGGGAAATAGGGTCACCTTTTCACTCTCTATTTAAAGGTAACCGGTTGTAACATCAAACTAACAATCTCATAACTTTATACTCTCTTTACTTTTCTCCATTTGTTTTCTCCACTTTTTCTCAAAGGCCTAACTTGAAAGTCGGAGTGGCCGAGTCGAGTTCAGACTTGGCTGTAACGTTCTTCTTGAGTCTTTTTAGATCCTTGCCCGAAAGATCTGGCGGCAATCCGCCTATTGAAGCCCAACCTGAAGGCATACGGTCTATTGAAGCCTGACCCAAAAGCAAACGGTCTTTGAAGCCCGACTTGAATGCATCAGTCTATTGAAGCCTTACCTAAGGAAAGCCAACCTGAAGGAAGTCGACCTCCTGCGAATCCTGACCTGACAAAAGATTGACCTGACAAAGCCGGAGCCAACTTGTATCCAGCCAGTCAAATTTACTCGATCGAGATTACTTTGACCTAGTCATCCCATCCCTTGATCTCGGAGGAATTATTGAGAAAAAAGAATACTAGGACTGGGCATACAAGTCTATAACTTTAAGACAAGTGTTACTATAGCTTTTAAACTCCAACTTCTTTGTATTCAAAGGGCAGGATAATATATGATGAGCTGTATTGTATGAAAATAGTTAAACTACCAAAGCTGCCAACATATTAGCTCATATCAGATTCAAGTAAAACTGTGTCCTTCCTCTATTTTATTTTTGGCAGGAGTACCTATTCCACAACAAATATTTCCAATCAATACGATAAAGGTGAAGGAATAGTGATTATCACATACCCACTAATTAGTTCTTTAATTAGTAGCCATAATTCTTCATCCCTTAACTGACTTATTTTACTTGAAATTGTGTCCACAACCTGAATGGCTACTCTTATCTTTGTAGATAGCTTCCTGATGGTAGTTTCCACTGCACCAAGCCTTTCAGCTTCTGCGCCCCTTTCACTCAAGTGCCTCGAGTATTGGAGTTTTCTTTCATATAGCACCCTCATCTCTTCTTCAAGCTGTCAGAAGTACAACATAAGTTCATAAAAGTGAGTCAAACATTTCTTTCCTAATTGAACATAAGAAAATGTTAATGGAATAAATGTTTCTAAGAAAATTAGACAAATATCCAGTAGAATGCTTGGTAGAGAAAAAAACTACAATTAAAGACTGTAATTTCGTTCTGCAATATCTTTTTGTGGTGTGCAGGATGCACACAATTCTCATCAAAAATATTTTTGGAAGTTGCTACATTATAAGGATTAGATCAGATAATTTGTCCAAATTACATTTTGTATGAGTATGACACAATGAACAAGAATGAATATACAGCTACTTAGGCATATAAACCTATTCACCAGAAAATAGATTAATTCAACCACTGTGTTGCTGTAATGGATCGATTCAAGAAACAGGTCATCTAAACACGTTTCCTGTTTCAGAATTATGACTGACATATTGCAAGCATAATAACTATGATGACATCAATAATCAAATGTGGATTTGGGCCTAGAATTCAAATGTCAGTTACATGCTATTACTAAAAGTAGAGCAAAAAAGTCCTTGAGGAAGGAAGGTCACTGTTGAAAGAAAAAAGGGGGGAAATTCTCATTAAGATGTTTGGCCAATGGAAAAAAGATATGATTCAAGGATTACGTAGGAAAGAAATTGGACAAATAATCAAGTGCTATAACTGTTATGACATTTCTGTAACAGCCCCAGAATCAGCATTTTTAGTTCTCTCAAATTAATAGCTGCTGGTTTCACATGTTATTTTCTTGTGGCCACTGCCACCAAATAAAACAAAAAGGATCAAGATCAGGTGAATACTGGGCCTAAAGAGGATGATCTTTGCACTCACCATGACTTCCTTGAGAAGCTTTTGTTCCCAATTGTAGAGCTTTTGCAATGTTGATGAAAGACTGTAGTCTTCTTCATATGAAAGATCTTTGGTGGTAGAAGTTGAAAATAGAGAAAATCCACATATCATCCCGGCAGAAACTGTTTCAAAAACAAAACAAAATAAAACAACGAGAACAGGTATTAATGAAACTGTTTCACAAACGTATAAGATATATCGAGAAAGAAATTGTAAGATAATCGTAAACATGTTCCACCTTTATTCACAGAATTCTTGTGCTGATACTGAACCTTTCCCACTTCAAGAATCTTGGACACCTGAACAACCGATTGGGAAGCCCTATCAAACTGAATCTTTATCTCCTGCACGATCTCAGAATCATTTTGATAATTCTTAGAAACCATGAAATCTGCATTGTTCTGCTCTGCTGGTTCAGTCACCACACTCTTCTCCACCACATGAACCTCCTGCTCAGAGCTACTCCTTACCTCCATTGACTTGGACTTTTTGTGGGAATCTTCCCCAACACTTCCGATCATAACTTCTTTTGACCCCATAGCAGCCTTACCATAGCGCTCCCCATCTGCAGTGGCTGATGTGGATGCTACGAACTTTGGATCTCCATAAGCTTCCTTGACCACTTCCTGATCTTCGTCTTCCAGATCAGGGATTCCTTCCTCCTCTCTCAACTCGTCTGAGCTTCGGCTTGAGGTGTATGGAGCATAATAATTATCATACGACTCAAACGGGTTGAGAAAATCCCATGTTGAAGCCTTGGGCGACGGAGGTGGCGGAGGCTCACTAGGAGTAGGATTCCCACCTGCTCCCGTGGCAGGTGGCGGAATGTTTGGAGGCGGTGAGGAGGATCCAAATATACCGCCACCGTAGTTGACGACGTATGATGGATAAGAAGGATGGGAAGGGTAAAAGTTGGAATTTTGAGGGGGATACGGGTGGCCATAGTAAGAGTAAGCCGCGGGGGCAAGTTCATCAACGGTGCCGAAGCGTATCGGCTCGGAACTCGGAGGTTGCTGCTCATAGGTGACCGACGACTCTGCGGGGCGGTTTCGCGCATAGTGGAGGTTGACGTAGGTCCGCCCAACGGGCGGAGAGTCATCCCCAGGGAGGTGGTGGATCGGAGAAGCGCCATCCGAGTGAAGGGGCGAATCATCGTCCGAATCAGAATCTGAGGAGTGGAAATTAATGTGCGAGCCAGACTGGGAACGATAGTGGCCACGGTCAGCAGCAGAGGGGAGTGCCGCCGTCGGAGGCGGGGACGGAGTGAGCGGCGGGAGGGAGTCACCCTTCCGCTGGCCGGGGAGGGCGAGTACGGGGGAAGCAGGCGGGAGCGGCCCATTTAGCAACTCACGGAGAACGGCGCTGACAGATGCGAGGGATCCGACGTAAGCGGAGTGTGCGTCGGCGAGATCGTAGCGACAGCGAATGACATCGGCAAGAAGCTTCGAGCGCCGGCGGCAGAGCGTCACCGCGGCCTCCTCCTCCTCGAGCTTGGAGCCTCCGCAGCCCATATCCCACTCACCCAAAAAAAAAAACCTAAAAAATCCAACCGCAGCGACAATCAATCACACACGCCGCGCGCAAGATCCGACAGCAACCGGAGGAGGGATTAGGATGCGGCGATCGGCGAAAAGAGCGGCGGATTCCGTCGCAGGACACCAAGAAGCATGATATCGCCCACCGCGCCGTAGAATCGCAGCAAAAGCGAGAAGCATTCGTCTTCCTTATGCTCTTCTTTTTAAATCAGAAAAAGGAAAATAAAAAAATTAAAAAAAATGTAATTATTCGGCAGAAGATATCTGACATGGCAGTAACGGAATAATAAAATTCCCGCTGTGCGTGTTCCGAATCCGATGACTAGAGAGGAAAAAGCGACACTGGACACGTAATTTTGACGTCGGTCGCCGCCGTATGGAGGAAGACGTTTTCTATGCGCCTCCCTTTTTCCTTTTTACTTTTTTGTTTTATGTTTTTTGTTTTTTGTTTTTGTCTTTTTTTTTACTATTAAATTGATATGCCGAAAGTGCCCTTCCTTCCGTGCCCCCCAATTATTCTTCGGTTTGGTGGCTAGCTCGCCGTCGGATTCGGCGTCAAGATTCCGAGTCGGATCGGCGAGTCCAGCTCGGTGGGCGACTTGCGTATGATAATAATTTGGTAGTTGTAACTATTTTTGACCTGAGGGACTGTAACTCTTCTTCTTCTGTTACGTTCCATTTCAAGAAATTTTTTTTTATATATAAATAAACGATAGTGTATCCTTTTATTACACCATAGCCATGGTACTAACAGATTGTAATTTAATTAGGTAAAAGATGTCGTTCTACATTATTGAAAGAGAATAAATTAAAAAATCAAAGTAAGTCATCATATGAGAGAATGATTCCTCAATCTTTATCCAAATTTAACTCTTAATTTTATAAATCTGTCATATGATAACTAATTTGGCTATGTCTAAGAGTAGAGGCAGAGCTAGGATATTAATTCAGTATGGGTAAATTATGCCTACTGTTGATGGACACCTGCGTTGCGGAGGGTGCTTTCCTTGGTTTAATTTCAATGGCAGGCTAAACAGTAGTATCACTGTTGAAGTTTTCTGCTTCGTAAGCCACGACATCATTACATGCCCGAATAGTGGCAGACTCTAACTCACAAATCACAACTAAGTCATAAATCAAATATAATTTAACCATTTGAGACAAATATTGGTATAGTATCAATACACTAATAAAAAAAGAAATACTAAAAAACATAGTATAACTACAATACCATATACTTTAAATCACCTACTACACGAGAATAATTAAATTAATACCTCTATTTGATGTAATAATTTATGTATTTAATTAATTTATTATATAATTATTTTTGGGACCAATATGGGCAATTACCCGCACTGAGCCTGAGTTGGCTCCGCCCCAATAACTAAGAGACCAGACGGGTTGTAACTTACATGTCATGTGATAACTAATGCGGCTCACTTTGAGAAACAAGGAGCGCGTCATGCGGCTCACTTGTTTGAACAAATCGCACAGTACAATGCTGTGGGCGATGCTATTTATAGAGAGACAGAGAGATTGTACCCTTTGGCATTAGATTTAACCCTCTCACAGAGCTAGATTCCTCCTGCATGGTACAGCATGCAAAAACAATGATGCCTCGGCAGCTATACGTACGTTTGCCTGTTTCATTCATGTGCATGTGAAACTCACATGACGTGTTTCTAGTGTTGATCACATGTGGATGTATAGGAGATATAGCGAATGGGTGTGATGTGGTCGATCGGTGTTGGTTGGTTGGTTGTCACAAAAGGTGAAGATCGTGTGAGCTCGATGCTAAGGTACATTCAAATGAATGTGCATATATATGGGGGGTGAGTAAAATAGTCATGGGGATTCAGTTTAATAGTGTTTTATGAATATTTTCCATATACATTAATCCTGCTGAGATCCTTCAAGAAAATTCATTGGTGTGAAAGGGAAAAAAGCATCCTCTTTCTATTTTTGTTGATGTCCTTTTATACATGTTTCCATCGAACCTATCACCTTCCCATTGATGAGGTGGTATTTATTACAAGAGAATAATGGAATAATTATTGACTCATTATTGGTAAGAAAGTTTTTTTTTCTTCCTTCCTTTAATTCAGTTATGATTGATGAATACCTAATAAATACAAATGACCATTTATTTACTTTACCGATTCCACTTACTCATATATCCATAAGCCCACAACTATTAATACAATCAATGTTTAAGTGTCTAGTATCGACTACGTAGGTCACAATGTTTTGAACTAATATCATGACTTGCCCAATCTGTGAGCTAGGTGTTTCCTCCCGAGTGGTAGGAGAGCCAACCCCAATACGATCGAGAAAAAAGGATTCTTATGTGCTGAGCAGTGACACTACTCTAAACGAGCAGTGATGAATCTTGAACGTTGATGATGACTCATTCTAAGGCCGCTCGGAATGGATTTGATCCCCACCCGAATAACACATTTGATCCTTTAGGTCATGGACTTTCACTGTCAGATCACCTCACTCTCTTAATACCTCGTGGCTCACCGAACAATTGTCATATCATATATTATGTTGGACAATTAGATTTGGATAAAAAATTAAAATGGCATCTAAATTAATAAAAACGTCAAATTATTGCTCATTTAAAAAAAACAAATGAATGTCCCTATCATAATTTTATCTTAAGAATATTATTATAGAAGCTAATCGTCATCAGATAAATTAATATTCATTTGAAATGTAATAAATGTCAACTAGATTCTACACATTGTAGAAGCTACATGCTAGCTTCTACACGTTGGTTGTTGAAACTATATGCTAGCTTCTACACGTTGTAGAAGCTACATGTTAGGTTCTACACGTTATAGAAGCTTCATGTAGTCTACACTGTTGATCATGATTAAATAATATTTATTTAAAATGTAATAAGTGTTATGCTCAAAAGAAATCCATATATCTCCACAATGATATGATATTATTTACTTTGTACCTAAACCTTCATAACTTTACTCTTGAGTTCTACTCAAAAGGTTTCATACCAATAAAAATATCTTATTCCTTTTAAACTCATGATCTTTTTCATTTTCTTCCAATTAATGTAGGACTTTAATTAATTGTACCATAACAATAAGTGTCAAGGAGTCTCAATCATTTATTTTACTCATTTAAATATTATTTTAAGTAGGTTATCGCTCAAATAAGTAAAATTGGGAATAAAATTAAAGTCTCAAATTGGAAATACATTAAAAAAATTATAGATTTATAAGATGAAACATATATCTTCA
>JBBPFQ010771421.1:0-13420 GCA_037974815.1 Kaempferia elegans
AGAGCTCGATAACATCTAAACGAATCAAACTCAAGTTAAACTTCAAACAATTCAAGCTTGAACAATCATTTCAAAAGTTTGGTTCATTTTAAGCTCGGCTCGGCTCGATTACCTTATCAAATAAGCTTGAACACCCCAAAGCTCAGCTCGACTCGGCTTATTTATAGCCCTAATAATCAGGGGTGCGGCGCTCCCTGAACAAGAAAGACAATTAGGGCATGCACTGAGCGTTAAGCCATTACTCAACGTGGTTGACAAAGATAATCAAACCAAAGCACGAGCATGCCCAAGACCATGCAACCCACGCTGGGCTGTCGTCGCTGCCCCCAAAATATATATGATTGATTATGATTAAACTGAGCCTACACATACTCTTGTGCATTTAATCCTAAGTATATAAATATTTTTAATTAATTCTGAAACAGAGAAGCTTTGGGAGCTGTTTTGGAGTACCAAAACACACAGGGCCCTTTGCATTCTGCAGCAGCAGCAGGACAATGAAAGCTAAGCTATCGACTGAAGTAGAGCTGAGCAAAGTAAAAAATAAAATAAAAATGATGACAATGGCACATGGCTAAGATGGAGCTGTATTTATCTGTGTCATGCTGCAAAGCAACAAGGTACGACACTTTTTCTCTCATCTCTCCCGTGGCTGCACGAATTAATTAAAAGCAAACAGTATGGTTTTCAATTGGCCTGTGTCACTGCATGCCCGGGCATCTGTCTCGGCACCGGAACTTTCCTTCGTACGTTGGATAATTAAAAAGATAAATGGAATTTGGTAATATTAGAATTATAAGGGTGGCGGATGCTAAAAACCATAAGGGTGCTTTTCGCAATTATAAAAATATTTGATGATTAATTGTTGGTGGATGTTAAATTATGGATGGAACTGCAAATTTTCCACTATCGAATCATCCCTAATTCCGTGCCACATAGCAAACTTCCACGCGCACGGTGCACCCGTCGCACTCCATCGCGGCACCGCGGCTCCTGGTCATGGCGCTATAAGTAGCGCGCGTCGCCCCCGAAGCCGCTCGCACAAGGCTGGTTTCGAGATCGCATCTTCCCCTCCACCGCCGATTAATATTCTGCTACACGGCGACGGCCGGGCCGATTCTGGGTGTTGGCGATGTGGATCCCTGAGCTGCGCCACCCCCTCTGCTGCGTCTCCCTTGATTGCCCCAGCTTCGGCGGGCGATCGCCTGCGCCGTCTTTCCAGCCGGAAGAGTACTCCAGGGGATGCGAGTCGCCCTCATCGTATGACGCCGTCGCCGGGGTGCTATGCAAGTGGACCAACATAGGAAAGGGATGGAGGCACCGGTGGTTCTCGCTCGAGGGCGGCGTCCTCACTTACTCGAAGATCCGGCGGCGGGATCCGACCTGGATCTCTGCGGGCCGAGGCGTCCGCCTCATCGGCAGAGCCGCCGCCGCCGCCGCTTCTACTGGGTGCCGGAAGGCCCAAAAGCCAAATCGCGTCGTTCGTCTCATGGTGAGGAAAACATTGGATTTCGCTATAAAATTTTCAGAGTATATTATTTTTCGTGTTCAATTTATCTTGATCTTAATTCTTTTACATGAATTTTCGTTGATTAAATTGATTATCAATATCTAACAATTTAAAATCGTTGTGCTCCGTTGACTAGGCTATCAATTTAATTGTAATTTTTTTTACCATATCAGATGGGTACTCATTAAATATAAAAAAGTATACACATGGAAATGTTAGCTAAACAGATGGTCAAGATGATGCCTAGTCTTCGTGGGCATAGAATCGATGAGGAGAGAAAGCAGGTCTCTTGGCCCTTGGGCACTAGTTGCCCGTTCGAGTACGCTGTCGTCTGTGTCATTACTGTTGCCCTCTCCGTGCATCGTTAACCAGGAGGAACTTTGATTTTTGAGAAGTTGATGGGCCTTGATGAGGAAGAAGAGGGTGAGTAGGAGAAGAGGGAGAGGACAAATGGGCGCGAACACTAACGCGCGATTTTGTTTGCTTGTGTGAGGCGATGGCTGGTTCTTTTCTTCTTATGTAGGTCAAAGAGGGATTTTTTTGCGGCACCGCGGGGTTATTTACGAATACTTGGTGAGCGGGCGAGCCGCAGCGACTCCCCCACTCGGCTTCTGTTCTTGCCAGAACGCTCGGAAGACAGCTGGATTTACGTTCCAGCAGTTGGATTCTTTGAAGTTTGGGAGCAGATGTACGGCTCTGCTTTGCTTTTTGCGTTGTTCCTCCGTTCTCCTTTATCTCATGGCTTTCTCTGATTCTTATAGTTGTTCTGTGCTCATCCATGTGTTGTCAATCCAGGTAGCTGATGAGAGTAAAGACTTGTCTTCCTTTTCGTTATTGGTTAAGTGAGTTGCTTCTTTCTCATCGTTTGATCTTAGTGCTTTTATTTCATAATTTTCCTCTTGTATACTCCGCCTTCCTTGTTTTCGGTGTTTTGGAAAGGAAAAAAAAACGACCTTGAGATGTCTTCCCACTGCGATTTTTTTTTCACCTGCGGTAAACGCGTATCAATATGTTTGCCATTATGCTTAATTTTTTTTTCTTCTGTAGACGCCACAGGGGCGTGACCTGAACTTTGAAACGATCCCTTATTAGTACACCTAAACAGCTCACTGCTTTCTTCGCGGTTCGCAGTACGACTGCTCTACCAGCTGTAGATGCTTCCCTTTCTTGTAGATTAATGTCTCAATATGCATCATGGGGGCTGGGCGTCCCATAGCACATGACTGATAGTTTTAGCGATCCCGGTTGACTTTAGTGTACCAACTCTTGGTAACATTTACTTTCATGATTGAGAGGAGCTGGAAATCATTACATGAGGGGGCTTTGATGTCTAAGTACTTTTGTTCTGTAACTTAGAAAATTAGAGTGGTATGCGGGTTCTGGTCCAAGGTCTAGAATTATAATCTTCATGCTGACATCTGAAGGTAGCATTAATTTGCTTGATCTGTCCAGTTGGAAATTCAAATTTTTCTGGCCCATTTTTACCTGTATTTGATTGAAATTAAAATAAGGAATTTATCATGTTATCTCTCATGATTTTTTTTTTTTGAAGCTACTAAAAATTTTCCATTATGAGATTTAGATAGGTATTAGTGATGGATGGGATGTTGAAGTGTTTCGGAGTTCTTTGTTTTTACTCCTTACACAAGTAGATGGACAGTTAAGATACTTATTCCATTTAGTTTGCTGTGAAGTTGTTTTATTGTATTAATTTATATGATAACACTATTGCACAAAACATTCATATTTTATATTGGATCGATCAATTGTACTAGGGAATGAATAATAAATTATGAGATGTCTATGGATGCTAAATCACTATATTGTTAACTGCTTGAATTATTTATACGAATACGCTAGAATATTTGAATATTTCTGCAGTTTAGCCAATACAATACATGCCCACTTAGTTGTTCTTATTGGAATGTGCTAACATACACGGTGCTTCTATGGTTAGGCATAAACTGTGTAAAAGTACATGCTTTGCATCTGCTTATTTTACGTGTTCAGCCAGATTCTTGCACTTACATATAATTAAATATACATTTTCTTCTTTTTTGAATTACTAATATGTGCACTGTTTACAACTGAATCGTGAGTCGACCGGGTGTAGCAGTTGTTGCACGACCTGTTGACTCTGAGTTTTATTTAGGACCATAGTCATGATTGTATATCCTCTATTTATTATCATTTCTTGCATGTATCACAAAAGTTGGAGTTGGTGGGAATTTAAATTTTATTTAGAAAGATATTCTAATGATGGCTGTTCATCTGATCATGTTCTTACAATCCCTCTGATACTGATAACCTAGTGTCATGTATTATTTTTTTCATGGTCTATTAAGCATTTGTTTCTCTGGTCATGTTCCAGCTTTGTCATATGGAGTGCTGCATATGGCTTAATTTCTAGAAGTTGATAGGACATGTTTTTGGATTCATATGTTGTAAAGCTGTCTTATTTTTCTTTTGTGGTTTACAAATATTGTAAACTACTATCTTTACTATCTTTTAAGAAGCAAATCCTCTCTAATATTCTAATTAATATTATTTTGAACACCTCTTAGATCTCTTCATTTCGTGAAAGTAAGACTGATGACCGAAGATTTTATATATTTTGTCCAACAAAAACACTTCATTTGAGGACTGATTCCTGCATAGATCGTGTTGTCTGGATTCATGCGTTGGTTTGTGCAATAAAAGAAACTTCCATAGTTAAAGGAGTACCTTTCTTGCAAAACGATGTGTTGATTTCAACTCAAAAGCTTAGAAATCACATGCGCAATGAAGGATTAGATGAAGCACTCATCAGCGACTGTGAGCAGATTATGCATTCAGAGTTTTCCGAGTACCATAGATTACTGAAGCATCAATTGGAAGACCATCTGAATTCTATCCATATATTTCATCAACAGATAGAGGTACTTTTTATAACAGATCTCCTGCAAATTTAGTGAATACATTCACTTACATGCTTTTACAAATTGAATGCTGATTTGAGTTAAATCTAGAGACTGTCTAGTTAGGCAAGTGATACATATGAACAGGTCAAATTATCATTATATAAATAAAAATGATAATTTTCTGGTAGTTCCATAACTAGGATGTAATTTCCACATGATCATCATTGTTGTCAAACACTGACCACTGCATTGTTACCAATTTCATCATTTTGTTTTTGTATAGAATGCCATATCAGAGATTAAATGCAATGATGACCATAAACTGATGAAGGTGTAACCTCCACACGGCACTTGAAATGCAAACATTTGTATGCAAGATTTCATGTGTTTTGTACTGTAAACCTTGTATGAAATATCAATTTCTTGTAGCTCTCATATTGGTTCCATGTTGATATATTAAGTAGAAATTACCAAAATTATTTGATATTTCATATAGGACTATTTAATATAGAATAATAGTAATTGAAATTTGATGAAATAATTTCAACAATGTGTTGAAGGTATTTGCAATATGTGTGTGTGTGTGTGTGAGGAAGGTATTTGCAACAGGAATTGTTTTGTTTCTGTGAATAATCTACTGTATATGCAGGAAGTTGGTGCAGAATATGTGGTAAGTTGTGAGGGCCGATTGCATCTATCCAAGTATGGCCTTTCAAGCTCTGGACATGAAAAATTCATTGGTACTCCCTATGTTATTTTTGTTAAAGAACTATGCAAAAGTTGCTCTTTTTTATCATCATTTCTATTTTCTAATTATTCATTAACATCCTAATGCTTAGATGTCCGCTTTGAGGTTCCCTGCTAGCTTGACTTTGGAAGGGAGGTCATATTCATTTCTCGATGCTATATCGAAAATGTGCAACTGTTTTTCCACTCCTTTACCTTCAATACTTCATTTTCATAAAGCTATCAAAGCTTTAACTGAGTTCACTTTCAATCTGACTCTTAAGTGAGCTTTTTCTTATCTAAGTTGCATTTTGAAAATGCAGATTTTTGTTCTCCATGGCAATGAGTCCTTTTTGTTTCTCCAAATTCTAGAAATGTATTTTTTTTCTTAACTAATGATTCTCTTTCTTGATCAGAGTGCAGTACAACTGAGTCATCAGATGATGTGGAAAAGCAAGAGTTTGATGAATTGTCAGATGAAGATGAAATTCCCTTCTTTGATACAAATGAGAACTTCAATGATTCTATATTGGCCTGTTCATCTCTTGTAACTCCAGAAAATTCTGATATAACATCTAGAATTGAAGATAATCTTAATGATGCAAACATGATGGATTTTGATGCAAATCCTGAATTCCATAACATGTTTCTAGATCTCAGACGGCGAACAAAGTTACCAGATCCTATTGAGAAGGAGAAGTCTGTGAGCCTTTGGTCAATGATTAAAGATAATGTTGGAAAAGATCTTACGAGGGTTTGCCTTCCTGTTTACTTTAATGAGCCATTATCCTCACTTCAGAAGTGTTTTGAAGATTTGGAATATTCATCTTTATTGGATGAAGCATATGAATATGGGAAAAAGGTATTGTACCATATTTTCTTTGAGTGAAGCTAAACTTTTCATTTTTTGTAGCTCTTAATGCCTAGGATATACTATACCTAATTTTATTAATATCTTGCAAGATAGAGCAATCTTTAAAATCAATAGAAATTGTCTCACAGAGAAAGAAAGGGTTTACTATTTGTCTAATTTTGTCACACTATTATCTATATTTTTTGTTTTTTTTCTTTTTATGCGTGTGTGTGTTCTCAATATAAATATTTCTCACCTACGGAACTAGAAAAGCCATTTCATACATTATTTCAAATTTAGAAAAGTCATCAGCTATTATAGACATTGGTCCCTCCCTTGTTAGATGTGAGGTCTATTTTTTATTCACTTTTGATTGTCTGCTGGAAAGGTGTTATCAATTTTGTAATAGAACCTAATTAGCTTTTGTGATAGATGCCATCTCTGCCAGTGATGTCAGTTTTCATTACTGAGCAACAGTTCTCTCCTTTTCTTTTTGGGTTAATCTCTTTGCATGATAGTGGTCATTTTCTCTGCAAGATCTTTTAACTCTTGTGTCCATAGACTACTAACTGGTTGAGGAGTACTGGATGATCCAGGCATTTCATTTTATCAGTGGACTAAACCCGTTATTCCACTAACTCCTTTAACTTTATACCTCTAAGGCTCTAACAAAGACCATGATGAATCAGCTGGCTGTGTGAAGATATTTTTTCACTCTTTAAAATTTCATTTCATACAACTTCATTTAAATTTTTTATTCTGTTATTTGAGGATCGTCTGAGGAACAAAAATGCTAAAATATGTTTGGATATTGAGGATCCAAAAAATCTTTGACAGAAATCCTGTGATCTTTTATGCTCTCAGTCTCTGATTCTTTAGAAGTAGCAACTGATGCTTAATATAGGATGGTGTCTCCCTAAAGATTTGAGAAAAATAAAGCAAAGTTAGGATAACAGAAAAAAAAATAGGAAAATTTGTTGATCCCATAAATTAAGGTTGTGAAATTGTATCCCGATGAATGATAGCTCTATTTCGACCCAATCAGGTATTCTAAAGGGCAACCTAGTACACGAAGCTCTCGCCTATGCAGGATCTCGGGGAAGGGTTGAATCACATTGGGTCAATTGTATGCAACCTTACCTTGCATTTCATAAGAGGTTGTTTTCGCTATTCGAACCCGTGACCTCAAGGTCACATGGCAGCAACTTTATTGTTGCGCTAAGGCTCCCCTTTCCAACCATTACTCTACATGCAGTTATTGGTGCTAGTGAGTCTTTGGAGGCAATGTGGATCAAAGCACTCCGATTCGGCGATGTACAATAAGGAATTAAGTGAGAATTGATATACTGTCAGGGAAGGGGATTAGAACAGTTCCAATATGAATTGAATAGGCTCTATGATACTAGAAATACAAATTATGGAAGTATGGTTCATACATTATATGTTGTTGATCAAGATTCATCAAATATCAAGGATTAACGTCAATACGATGATCATGATGTTTTGTGTTGATTAATCTTTTGTTGATACAATGAACCTTTTTTTGTTTGCTGAAGAGAATTTAAACAAGCTCACATGATGAACTTGTGTAACATGTAAAACCAATCAGGTCTGTCTTGCTAAAAGGTGAAAGTTCAAATAATTTTTATTAGCAGAATTGATCATTTGATGCAAGAAAAATTTGCTGCCAATCTAATAATTGGATAATTTTTAGGTGACGCATCAACAGAAATTGATGTAGCTGATCGCTGAAGAGAAACAAAAGTGGAAGTGGTACCGATAAATGAGAGATGAATTGAAATAAAGACCACCAAGCATTTTGATGGAACTGAAATCGGATAAAGACGATCATACATTCGATGTCGACATTCCATTAACATATGCATGCAAAGCAACTTCTGACTTAGAAAATATTTGCATTTGATCAACTGTAGTTGGCAAAAATTAACTGTGGCAATTATGAACTTGGGAATCAACATACAAGATACTGATTATATATAGGAGAGCATTTAGATGAGTAATGTCATTGAGAGAATAGGTAAAAGGTTAAGTCTAACTAAAGAGGACCCAGATGAGTGTGCAAGCAGCACTTAGGAGTCTATAATGTGAAGGTTTAACATAAAGTTAGGCCTTTTTTTAAAAGGAAATAAGTTTGACAAACATATATGTAATTTGTAGGCAATATATGACTGTTGATTGTTGACTAAGTTAGAAATTTATAATTATCTGTGACTAACGTTATATCATTTTTCACCTTTATTTCATGAAGTAACTCCATGCATGAAATAACCGAGTTAGGGTTGTTTTTCTTGTTTGTGATTTTCCAAGTGGTACAATAATTTTTGCATATAGTTTTTTGTTCTAGAAAGAAAGTCGACATGCACGCTGCTATAACTTCACAATTCTGAATGATTCTAACATTGCTTCTTTGCTGAAATTTTTAATTCAGGGAAACAGTCTCCTGAGAATTCTGAAAGTAGCTGCCTTTGCAGTCTCTGGATATTCTTCTTGTGATGGTCGCCTTTGCAAACCTTTCAATCCTTTGCTAGGAGAGACCTATGAAGCTGATTACCCTGAAAAAGGAGTCCGCTTCTTCTCTGAAAAGGTAGATTTCTGAAATATGGAAGTGGCATTTGTCTAGCCCTTGTGACATCAGTATCTTCATCATCTATGATTTTGCAACATCAATCAGTTATTGAGTGGCCAAGTCTTTTTGACACCTCTAAGTATGAGTAGTGACATCGATTCTTTATTCTAGTGGCAACTGCTCGCAGCAAAACTCTTCGTAACATGATGATTTATGTGTACCAAACACTTGATTTACTACACACTTGAGGGCTTTTCCTTCCTCCACCTCTCATGTTGTCCGAATCCATGCAAGATATTAATGCTACATTTAGTTAAAGCTTTCTTTGTTAAATCCATGTAGTTGACTTGGTCGGCTATTGTTTTAAAGTTATTTGAGCATTATTTCAGATAGCAGCAACATAAGAGGTGACATAAATGAATGCAGTAATGGATTGCATTGCATAATGCAGGCGTGACTCCAATGTGGTTTGATTCTTTAAGCCACTGCAATCTTATATTGCTCATGGGAAGCATATGAGATTATATTGGCTAAACAAACCTAGGTAATTGAAGTCCATGTCTTGTTCAAAATACTACTTACTCAATAAAGTCCATAAGAACAAAAGTGTTACCACAAAGAGTGTATAAACACCCAGACCTGCCTGATGATGTCAAATAATGGTCATAGAACTTGGAGTGATGTACAGTCTACCAAAGTATAGACAACACCCAGGGGAATTTCTTATAGTTTTCCAGTGATGAAGTTAATGGATGAAATGAATCCTTCTTGTGGTGCGACTATGATCAATAGTGCTGTTGGTGGGCTTTCTTAAGATAATTTGCACAAAGTTTTGCAGAAAAGAGAACTCATGAGCTTTTGTTCAAGTTACCTCTTCCAATACTTAAGTTGGCCCAACTAAGAGTGATATTACGGGATCCCCACGAATAGGATCAACCTTATTCCATGATAAAACTTAGTAAAAGTGATAAGAAATATCTGAATGAAAAAATGTACAGTTTTTGGTATATAATGTGAGTTATTTATGTTGCCTAAGCCATTACATAGTTACATTGCCATGTTGATGTGGGTTCTGCTTTAGTGATCCACCTGGCGAGTGTCTGGATTTGTACTCACATATTGTCTATTCAGACGATTCATGTGTGAGCCAGTAAATAATGTGGGTTGATATATATATCTCTATTGTGTTTTGGGGCCCAATTGATCTGTACCTACATAGTCTGATAAGCTTTGGATAAGTGATATTGGAGGCACTTCCTCTGATAGGGGTAAGGTATGAAACAAGATTTGCTGGACTTAAAATAAACTACTTCGTTAAAACAATTGCACTTATTGATAAATCATTTCAACATGACTTTCTTTACTTTGTTAGACTTTGTTGCCTGTATAATAAATATTTTCTTATTCCTGGCATTTATTTTAGATTGAAAAATGTATCTTTAGAACATCTAATTATTTTTATACACAATGCAACAGAACTTTGGTATTATGACACCTATTCTAGTTAGGACAATGAAATTGAATTGAAAAATGAAAAGATTTTTGTAAGATGTCATTGTGTTTATTTCTTGTGTTCAATTTTCTTAGTTGAGATGCAAACTTTTGCTATGCCTTAATGTATTTGTATAATTGTGGTCTACTCTTTTCTATGTACTTGAATTATTTATTCATTGGAATGCAAATTGCCTGAAAATATGATTGTTTATATCTCCTTACTAGGTTAGCCACCATCCTATGCTCGTTGCCTGCCATTGTGAAGGCAAAAATTGGAAATTCTGGGGGGACAGTAATCTCAGGAATAAATTTTGGGGACAATCCATACAACTAGACCCTGTTGGTCTATTGACATTGGAATTTGATGATGGTGAAATATTTCAATGGAGTAAGGTAATATTTGCAATGTAAAATCGCTTATAAACTGACAATCTAGTATGAACAACAACTTTGCATGTGTTGTTAAACATTCATATAGCTTTAGAAAGTCAAAGTTAGCTGGAGAACTATATGTTCTCTCATGCCATCCATCAAGGCCATCAGTAATTACCATCATCCTTAGAATTGAAAATACTTTGTATCCCATTAAAGGATCATCTGATTTTTGTTTAGGTGACTACAACCATCAATAACTTGATCCTTGGTAAGTTACACTGCAATCACCATGGTACAATGAGCATACGAGGAAACAGACAGTATTCTTGTAAACTAAAATTCAAAGAGCAGTCGCTTCTTGACTGGAATCCTCGCCAGGTACAGAATGAATTTTATTAGGTTTTAGTGTTTGATCCAAATTTATCAAGTTCTTCTCATCACTGGAACTGCAATTTTCTGCTTAGGTGCAAGGCTATGTTGAGGACATTGAGGGGAGAAAAGTTGCCAGTTTGGTAGGAAAATGGGATGATAGCATGTACTATTCGCTAGGTGATGAAATTGTGAAGACCAAGAGATTTGTTTTAACCGAAAATGCTGACCTATTATGGAAAAAGAACAAGCCTCCTCCCGAACCCACACGGTACAACTTGACCTCATTTGCTATTACGCTAAATGAGTTAAGATCAGAATTGAAGGTAGACATCACATTTCAACTGTCTTAATTTTTTTGTTTTTCATATGTATCTCTTGATTTTTTTTTGTTCTCATTGCGAAATGGTCTTTGATTAAGGGCAAGCTTCCACCTACTGATTCAAGACTCCGTCCAGATCAGCGCTACCTTGAGAATGGAGAGTATGGAAAGGCTAATGCAGAAAAGTTGAGATTAGAGAAAAGGCAACGAATGGTAATGATCTGATATCACAATTTTAACAAGGCGATAATGAAATTACTTGATCGGCAACTATGATACCTCCCACGCTATGAGCATGCTTTTTCATTGAATTTTGAATCGGCTAACTCTTTCCTTAGCACTTTTTTTTGCATTCATACAATTGTGATTTTGGTGCAGTCAAGTAAATTGCAAGCAAGTGGGTGGCAGCCAAGATGGTTTAAAAGGGATAGTGACGATGGAACTTTCTGTTATATTGGTGGATATTGGGAAGCCAGGGAACAACAGAAATGGGAAGATTGTATAAATATCTTTGGTGAGTTTCCGAATGATGCAACTGCAGCAACCTGCATCAAGTCAGAACCGATGCCATGAGGTTTGTATAGTGCGATGTTCTACGAAGTTTTTCTTCTGCCGTCTCCGTAGCTCTTTGCACTTAACATGTAGTACTGGTAATCCGCATAGCCTTTGCTGCTAGTTGTACGAGTTGCCAATCAATAGGTGAGCATAGGCAAATGCATATTCATTTGTTTGATCTTGCACCATTTAAGAACCAAAGCATATTCTTTTGTTTTTCTAGTTAAAGTATTTTTGTCGTTGCATGATTTACCTTTTTGAGATGGCGAAGAATTTCTATGTTGAGAAAAAAAAAATCAATTAAACTATTGAAGAGATTGTTTAATTTTTTTTTAAGTGTTATTTACTCTCATCCTAGCTTGAGTGTAAACCTTGTTTATTGCCACAGTAGAATACATGGACGCGGAGAAACCAATCTTCAAAAGAAAAGTTGAAAGAAATCCAAGGTTCTACGTTATTGCTAAAGCTTGCTTCGTGCCATTATGTACAGTATGCTGATGATTGGCAGCACATAAGGCTTAGTTAAGTCTGTGTTTTCAGAGAGCCAAAGGTGTTCTCTCCACTGTAGACAAAGTAAAGGAATCCATCTTCATCTTTCTTCTCATCGTAGAGTTGCCCAATCAGAGCTCCTAAATACATTAGAAATGATAACATCAAATAAGTTCTTTGATCTGTATTATGAATGTTAAGGTGAAGTACCGATCTGTGGAAGAACATTGTCCACGAACATGAATATGGCCTTGTCTGCACTTAAATTTATTCTCTTTCGAATGACGTATACAAATTGCCCAAGGGTAGTATCTACTGGGACCAAATACCTAAACAATTCACATCATTCACCGGACCATGGTAAGAAAAGATAGAAAATTCTTGCTCAAAAGCAGGTTTCACAGAAACTCAAAATTTTCATGATGGGTAAAAAAAATAAATTAGACAGCTCCTCCCGAATGAATAATTTAATGACAATTGTAACCATGCGGGGAAGTCACTTACTTTTTCTTGTCAATGCTTGGCACAGAACTTCTCTCTGCTTTTTCAACAATTACCTGTAAAGCCAAAGCAAACATGAAACAGCACCTCTTGTTTTTATTATCACCATTATATATTTTAATTTTTTTAAGCTTTGATTATGCCAATAAAATTTTATTTTTAGAATTTAGAGGTTGAAATATAATGTTAAGAAATAAAAATCAAATTGAAAGAAAAAAAAAATCAAGTGTGCACGGGGTATGCAAGATAAGGTCCTTAGGGTAACAAAACTCTATATATAGTATACACATCCAACATGGGTGGCAGGTGTGGGTGCCCCTCATAGGTCGGGGCGCCCAAATCACTTCTGGATGCCCAACCAATTTGGCTATGAGGGACGCCCACACCTACCGCTAGATGTCGGGTATGCAGACTATCAATCCAATATATTTATGTGACTAGTCGGACAAAGTTGGGATTAGTTTTGACCCAATTATAGTAGTTTTTACTAATATTTGAGCAATTTTAACTATAATTACTTGGTAATTTTGAGTAATGTTGGAGCAACTTTAGTCAAAAGTATTTACAACAGCGTTGTAACAAGACATATTTAGGATATGGGACACCATTTTGATATGTTTTTTTTTTCAAAATAGGACGGCCTTTTAATGATTCAACAAACAAATTTCCCTATCATACCAACATATTTCAAAATATCAATAATGATTAACCACTTTTTTGGTATTAGTAAACTCAAAAA
>JBBPFQ010771632.1:0-13419 GCA_037974815.1 Kaempferia elegans
GTTCAAAGAGGAGTTCTCTTCCTCAAGCTTTTGAACTTGAGTTGAGGTTCCTTCCTGAACTGCCTCAGTCAAAGGACATGAGCTAGTCTTTTCCTTGAGGAGTTTTACCTCCTCTTGGAGAGACCTGACCCGGTCATTGGACTTAGCCAGTTTACGAGATAGATAAGAGATTAAATCGTATAAATCTTTTTCGGAAAAACCTGTTACCTTTAATTGGCCCGTTTCCGACAGTGATACGGTTCCGTTATCGTGCTCCAGTTCTTCTTCTGATTCGGAGTCGGAGTGAACGTCGTCTTGAGCCACCATTGCTAACAAGTTGGAGTGCGCCGGTTCATCTTCATCTTTGGTGTCTGAAGCTTCTTCATTTAACTCAATCAGCTTGTTCCATAGTTCTTTTGCACTTGTGAAGGGGCCGACGCGGTTGAGTTCCTCCTTCGTGAGTCCACACTGGAGGGTTTGCGTTGCTTTGGCATCATCTTCAATTTTCTTCTTTGGAGCTTTAGGCATAGAAATGAATGTTGATTTTTTTTTTTTTTGAGATTTGCTCGAAAATCATTTTAATTTTTTTTTTTCATTCAATCGACCGATCCTTTAGTAAATTAGGATTTTAGTTGTGAATTTTGACCTCTTCTTCCTCGTACCCTTTCGGTCGATCAAACACTTTTTTCTGTTCTTTTTTGGGTTCTTATTCTTGTGATTTTGGAGTTTTTTGGTCGATCAAAAACTTTTTCGCCCGATCCTTTTGAACGACCGGAACATTTTTCAGCAATTGGAAATTGAAAATAAATTTTCAGCATTTGGAAATTGAAAACATAACTAAAATAACGTTTTGCAAACATGGGATTTGAACCTATAACAAAAATAACGTTTTGCAAATATGGGATTTGTATGGGATTTGAACCTATGACCTCCTGCATACAAAGACAGATGCTTTAATTTTCTGAGCTATTGAATCTTTAGTTTGAAACTTCATGAACAATTTATTTAACTAATTCATCTATGAGTCAATTTTGCCACATTACAATTTAAACCTTGCCTAGTATCTTAATCAACCTACTAGGACATCTCCTTGCCTAAAGATTCCCGTCTCTAGGACTTTACCTATTGCCCACCCGACTTCCACTTGCCCAACCTCACTATTAGGACTTTCACTTGCCTAAAGTTCATTCCTTTAGGACTTTCTCTTGCCAAGCATTCGATCCCCCGTTAACATGTCTAGACTTTACACATATATAGAGTCCACTCTTTTAGGATTTCCACACCTGCCTAACATTCGATTTCGTACAACTTGCTAGGACTTTCACCTTACTGAGCATCTGATTCCTTT
Source organism: Kaempferia elegans (assembly GCA_037974815.1). Taxonomy (NCBI): domain Eukaryota; kingdom Viridiplantae; phylum Streptophyta; class Magnoliopsida; order Zingiberales; family Zingiberaceae; genus Kaempferia; species Kaempferia elegans. The sequence goes on from JBBPFQ010771632.1 coordinate 1,328, forward strand.
TGACCTGCTTAGACTTCACACCTATCAAGAATTTTTTTTCCTTTGATTTTCCACCTTGCCTAAATCCGGTCCCTGCGACCTATTAGGATTTCCATCAATTGCTAAGCGTTCTGTCATCTAACCTACTCCAACTCTTAATCATGACTAGAAGTAGATTGCACCAATAATCTTCCTTTAATACTTACACAAATATATTGATCAAACATCAAAACCGTAAACTAGAAGTCAATTGCACCAATACTCTTTCTTTTTGATGTTTAACAATATATTTAAGTTAGGTTAACTCATTAACCGTACTTTTCAGGTCTTATGTCAAAACACAAGTAAAGTTTTCTAACTTAAATCCTTTCATCTCCCCCTTTGGCATGCATATATCAAAAAGGAATTCTAAAAATAATTTAATGATTTTTTACCTTTAAATCATTCATCAAAAAGTTATTCTCCTGACCTAAGGACCTATTGCACCAACAATGCCCTAAATTCCTAAACCTGTCCTAAATTCCTAAACCTTTGGGAAATTCTAACTTTAGCTTTGCCTTGAAAGATATTTAATGTGTTGATTTTACTTGTAAAAGAATTCAAGCAAAAATTTCAAAATATTTTCAAAAAGAATTCTAGCTTTATTTTACAAAATTATTGTTTTTTTTTAATTCTACGTTTTAGAAAAATTTTAAATTCTCTTAATCATAAATAAGATCGGGGATACCTAGGTACTTATGGATGATAAAAAATATATAATTTTGAAAGTTTATAAAAACTTAATTGTTAAAATTTCATAACAAATCATTCAAATCATTTAGACATTATCATTCTCTATGAATGACTATGGGCACCCGGGTCAGACGCTTTTTTGCCAAATTTAGACATTATAATGTCAATGATTATTTTTGAAAATAATTTTCATTCTGTATGTCTTAACATCTCACTTGTTTGTATCTTAGTACAAAGATAATATTATGGTTTTTGTGAGATGTATCAAATTCTTTCTATTCTAGGTGAATTTTGATCCTCTTATTTAGGATGTCAAATAGTATAATTTATCCTTAATTTCATGGAGTTAATGAAATGCATGAGTATGGCATGCAATGCATGTTTCATGTTTGTATAATTTACCCCCATGTCTTGACCATTTGCACTAATAGCTAGTAGTCACCTGTGATTTACCTCTTTCGTATTGGCCTGGGACGGGTTGGCGGAGGCGCGGGGGCGAGCGAATCGCTTTTGCCACATGGTTGTATAATTTAAAATTGACTTAATAAATTGAGGTTCTAATAATTTGTTTTACACATTTGTATAGTGAAAGATAAAATATGACATGTCATGCATATATAAATAGCAAACTTGTATAACATGATATGGCGAGTTAGCGTTCTAAAAATCGGCCTAGGTGGCCGCCTAGGCGCCCACCAGCCGCACCGAAAACATGCTAGACGGTCTGCCTAGGCGGCTTTGGCGGCTAGTCGAGATTAGGCCGCCCTAGGTGGGATTAGACAGCCCTAGGCGTCGACTAATCGATCGAATCGTCTAGGCGCCACAGAAATAATACAGGATTTCCATGATTTTTTTTTAAGTTTAGACTTTTAAATTTAAAGCCCAATTAAAAAAAAAATGAAATGTAATATTGAGTTTGTGTATGATATTGAATTTGTGTCCAATGAAGAATAAGTTGTTGAAAATTATGGAGAAGTAGTATAAATTTATGATATTTTATTAGTTGTTTTATTTTGAACTCATTTTAAATTTAATGTTATTGTGTTGGTGATATAAAATGTGATGTTCATACTTGGGTATCCGCCTAGCAACGCTTAGTCCCCGCCTAAGCAGCGTAGGTGTTGGTCTGACGCCCAACTAGCGTCTAACGAATTTTAGAACTTTGTGACGAGTATAGCAATCAATTCAATACATATAAGCATGCATATAATAGAAATATGACCTATTCATTGGTTTCTAATAATGTGTCAAATACTTAATTTGACACATTGTGTGTGATTCTCTTGAATGTGCCAACTTTAATTTTGACATATTTTAAAATTTATTTTTATGTGGTCATTTCAGTAGATTAAATATTTCATTTGTAAGGCATGATTTTATCATTTGGTTAACCGCCCATTTAGTTGACATATTATATTTAGTGTGAAAGAATTAAATCCTTGGAAACCCAATATCTATTTGGGCTCTTTGGTTTATTAAATATTTACTAGGGCTTACCTCCGTAGATGTTGTCCTAATGACTTTTTTATCCACTTGAAAGCTTTAATTCGACCGATATCCTCCCTTACTACCTATTATTATTCCTGGACTTATGTTTTGTTCCATAATCAAATGGAACTCTTAATAGGTTGGTATAAGGTTTATTTATTTGTATTTGTATTTATTTTATAGGCCTAATGACCTAAGTTTAGGTTGTGCCTTAGACTAACTTGTAAATTTTCTAAAGTCTTATCTAAGTTTCCAATTTTAATTTTTTAAAATATTATTATTTTTTATCAAAGTTTTCAATTTTCTAGAGTTTACATTCTAATTATTTAAACTTTTGAAATTTAAATTATGATTTTTTGAATGTAAATTTTGAATTTTGAATTTTTCGAAAATTTTAATTTCTGTTTTTCTGAAATTTATATTTCTGATTTTCTGAAATTTAAACTTAAATTTTCTTTTTATCTGTAATTAAAATTCCGATTTTCTGTAATTAAAATTAAAATTTTTTGTTTTAAAATTTAATTTCTGTTTTTCTATTTTAAATATAATTTTGTTTTTAAATATAATTTCTATTTTTCTTTTTTTTTTTGATTTTTTTTCTTCTAAAATTTAAAGCTTTAAAATTATATCATTTAATATACCATTATTTAAATGTTTTATTTTTATTTTTTTTAAAGTAGTTTGAATTTAATCTAGGAGAATCATACAAAGATTATAAACTATCAAATTATCTAATTTACTAGCATAGATTTTATAAAGTGGATTTACGTAAAAATTGGATTTTGTTATCATAGAAGTTACCTTGGATACTCTTCCTAGATCTGAGCTTCCTTGCTTATCCTTGGATCTCCTCCATGGACATTGATTTTTGTAATGACTCGTCTTCTTGCACTTAAAGCACATTACATGTTTGATACTCTTTTGAACCTCAGGTAATGATACCTCTTTTGAACCTCAGGTAATTATTTTAAAGACTTGTCTGACATTGGGTTTCCTACAACCTACTAGGACTTTTACCTTGTCAAGTATTTGGTTCCCTTTGACCTGCTTTTACTTCACACCTACTTAGCGTTCATTCCTTTAGGATTTTGCATCTTATCTAACGTTCAGTCTCTTGTGACCTACCAGGACTTCCACCAACTGCCAAGCATCTTGGCACATTTGACTTGTTTGGATTTTACACTTATTAACTCTTAGTTAATCATGACTAAAGGTAGATTGTACCAATAATCTCCCTCTCATACTTATTCAAACGTATTGATCAGACATTAAAACCCTAAACTAGAAGTCGATTGCACCAATATTTTCTTAGTTCTTACAAGTGTAAAGTAACTTATAGTGTATTTTTTTTTCGCCACTCTCCTGAACTCTCATTTCATTTTATTTGGCGGTGTCTGTCATTGTTACTCACTGAGTATGGTCTTGGCCATCGTTTTCAAATTTGATGTCATCTTATCCCATGTCGAGTTATCTTGCCATGTATTTCTCTTAATACTTGTGTGCTTTTACCCTCTCCTTAAAGATACTTTTCTTTCTACCCTTTAACTTCCACCATTTGATTTTAGGAACAATGCACATTTTTCTTTGGTTGCTACTATGCTTGAAGCACGTATTTAATAACATTATTCTATGTTGGGTGGTTAAGTTTTCTCCACGGATGAATAGATGATCTTGCAATCTTAACAGTCAATTTGTGACTTATGATTCTCATTTTTGAACATAACCATATGTTCTTCTCTCTTTTGAAAAAATATTAGTTATTATAAGTTCATAAACCATCGCTAAATCTAATATAATTTTTCTTTCTTCAATTTTTGGTCCAAAATCATTATCCCATGCATGCTATCATATTTCTCATTTATTACTCTTGCATATATGTTAATTGTATTAATAGTTTTTTTTACCACTATCTTGAGAATTATAATCATATCTTCCTAACTATTGCTACTTCCTCCTTTAATGATCTATCTATAAGAATACTTACTCCATTATTCATTTTACTTTTTTTGTGTATCTTAACTTAAAAATTAAGTTCTCTATCATCTTTACGTTCTTCCATACCCATTTTATCTCTTTGAAGTATAAAACATTAATTTTTCTTCTCATCATTGTATTCATAAGAATACTTACTCCATTATTCATTTTACTTTTTTTCTGTGTATATTAACCTAAAAACTAAGTTCTCTATCATCTTTACCATTACCTTCATTGCTTTACTAATGAACATTCTTATGTTTCATGTTCCAAATATAAGATAATCAGTATTCCTATAATATTTATTCTTATCTAATTTACAGTTTGAAAACTCTTGCTTATTTAATATTATGCCCAAATTCTCATTGAGATATATAGTGATTCTTTTATAGATGTTGCATTCGAACACTATAATAGGTTCATTTCAAGAAACAACTCGGCATTAACATAATAGTTTGGTGGATCCATACATAATGCTTGCTTTTGTTTAATGCTAACTGACAACCTATCACAACCCTCCTTTATCTGGGTTTAGGACAAGCTATGGCGGTTTATTCATCACGAGCAGAATTACTTTACACATATAAATATTGTTTAGTATTTATATGGATACTAAAATAGGCTATTTTTGTGGAATGATTATAGGTTTCATTACTTCTTATTTAACCTTATAAATTATTTTCAAGATCTTTATTTTAACTTTATGCATAGGGAAATCAATTTCATTGATCATATGGACTTATTTAGAGGTTCTGATATTGACTTTTTCAATACATCGATTATCCACTGAGCTACATTACTATATTTACGACCTAGTTGCTAGATCACTTATGAGTTACTATTTTTAGTTCTTCTCAAGCCTAGGAGTTGCAAACGTTAATTGTTTCATTTACGAGGTAGACTCAATATGCTTCATAATTGACGGCTCAAAAATCTTAGCCCTTAACCATAACCGGTTAAGATTTACAATTCAGAATCACCCGTTATGGTTTGGGTCATGGTTCACTGTCGGTTCAACAGTCCATATTTATATATTTTATTTTATTTTTTTAAAAAAATATCAGCTCCAACGGACAAGGCAAATGGGTTGGTTTATAAATGAAAAATGACTCCAATGAAAATGTGTATTAATCCCATTGGAAAATTCAAGACAAGTGGATTTGTTTACATTGAATGACGTTAATGTTATAAATATTATTGAATAAGGCACATCCATTTTAAGGAAAGCGGTTTGCTGTCCACTAAGTTTACATTTTTAATTTTATATTTAAGTTTATTTATGTGTTTTTATCAACAAAAGGAATGACCAAGGAATCCATTCTTTATTCTTTTCTCTCCAACTGTCTAATCAAGTAAAACATTTCTATCTACTTCCTAGGATCTCTCTACTTCAAATTTATACTCTTCCGTTGAATATCACTATGTTATAATTATCATCACTTTTACTATAATAATGTATCATAAACCACTAAACCAATTGTTTTTTTATCTAACATTAACTTTATTATATTTTAGTGTCATGAGATATTTATATATAAATAATGTATCATAAACCACTAAACCAATTATTTTGATCAATTTTGTGTGCTCAGTGGTGGCCTCACTAAAATTTTATTTTTGAACAAATTTTATCATTTGACAAATTATTGTTGAACAACATATCATACAAGTTAAATGTTCTCTATAAATGTTGGATGGATAAAAAGAATAGAATAAGACCAATGAGGTATCTGCTAAGAGAACTAAATGGGATGAAAAAATTGAATGAGTTGAAAGTGGAATAGTCCCACATTGGAAAATTCGAGGCAAATGGGTTGGAAAATTAGTTCCAATAAAAATGTGGACTAGCCTCACATTGAAAAAGGCAAATGAGTTGGTTTACATTGAATCACACAATTAAAATGTTATGAATATTATTGAATGAGACTCTTTATTGATTGAAAAAATCTTGGCTGTTAAAAAAAAACCATCCAATGGTTTTTTTAGTGTGAACCGACAACTTAAACCGTGGGTCTATTGTGAGGTTGCCTTAGAAGGGGAGTTGAGGTTTTTTCAAGGGTGGCTTCTCTACATTGCATTTTCAACGCAACTTGACTTTTAAAAAGATTGTCAATCTCAATTTATTTATCTATTAATAAAGGAAAATAGGTTAATGTGGGCATCTTCTAAGTCCATATTTACAGCTAGGCAAAACTAAAGGTGAGTTCTATGGATACTAAAAAATACTATTAAAAATGATTTTAAGAGGTGGCCTAAATATTACTTGTGATATAGTCTAGAAAAAGAGGTCAATGAAGGATAAGAATTATGTAGTCAACATCAAATAGTTTGATTGTCTATGTAGAATTTAGATGAGGTTTATGGACCTATAACTATTCTCTTTCTTACATCTACTTTTTCCATGTTATTTAGTTATAAATAAAATTTGAAGAGTTCGTATGATTGATCTATATCTAAGCAAGAATCATGAAGAAGTAAATCACTTCTTGTCCTGAAATTATCTTTAAATTTTCACATGATTCTGTTTTGAATGCCATTTTTTCTATAATTATCTTATATAATTTTAAATGTCTGTGATAACGTGTTTGTATTCCTGCAGCTTCAGGATGAAGTTATTATTTCAGATGCTGAGAGGCTGAAAATGACACAAGCTAATGTCAAGCTAGTTAGTCTCAACAATTTTTTGGTAACTAGTAAATTTTTTGGTAAATTGCACTAAGTGCCCATAGAAAATTTTGATGCATGAAGTTTTCAAAAATTTCAAATTATTCTCTGCACACTGATCAATCTATCATTCATTCACTGACTAAATGTCACTTAGCATTTTTGTGTATTATTTTCATCCATGTTAGCAAATATTATACATGTTAGCAAATATTTAATTTGATTGTAATTAAAAATTTGAAAACTCATAAACATTACTCGTGACGCACCACCACCAATCTTTTCACCATTGCCCATGCCACTCTTTGTTGATATTTCTTTCTAAGAATGTTGACCCATATCACTTGATACTAGCGACCAAGGGGTGTGCTTTCACCTTAGGCCAATATGTTGGGTCCTTGAGCAAGAGTGTAGCTTGATTAGGTTGATAAAGTTGTCACAGTGCTAGAATGGCTTATCAATGTCAGAGAAAAACGGAGTGGCAGAAGGGGTGCAAATCATCTTGGAGTGTAGAAGGAGATGGACCTAAGGATGGAATTTTGGCATTTAAAGGGTGAAATGGGTTACTAAAAGTGATAGCTTACCTTAAGCTTCTCAACCTCTACCATAATTAGCTCCCATTTTTTGTGATTAATTTTCTTTCAACCAAAAACCCTTAGGAATTTCATTAGACCCAAGGAACATTCCATCTTAGGGATGCCAATTGACCTGCCTTGATGAGAACTTGCATTAACCCTCTTCCCCATGACAAGATTGAGCATGTTGGCTGGGCTTGATCCTGTCCCACATAAGGAGAGGGGTAGGGCAGGATTTGGGAGGAAGGATTGTATGATAACCTACGTCCTGGGCTCAAATGAGAGGTTAAATCCTCACCGTTCCCCTTCCCCCATGGCAATTGTGATTCCTACTCTTGTTGGGTGGTCTCCTCGTTATATAGGAGATTAGCAGTGACGACTTCTAATACAGTTCAATCTTCAAGCTAACTTTAGCCCTTTTGTTGATAAAAGTGCTTGGCTCGTAATCTTTCCAACTTTAAAATCATTGCTTATCATTGTTCCCCCATTTATATAACCCCCTTCCAAGTAGGTGATTTATCTTATAGAGGAGGATGGCCTTGCTAAGAAGATGATAACTAGCTTCTCTAGTTGAGATCCCCCATGAAGAAGAAAGTAAAAAGAGGCAGAGAAGACAGTAGGAGAGGGAGAAGAAGAGAAGAATGGGGAAATAAGAGGTTGAAAGGCTTAGGTTGTCATTACTTCGAACAAGAAAAGGGGGAGGAGGGAGGGGAGTGAACAGAAAAGGAGGAAAAAATATTCAAGGTTGTTTTCTTTGTGATAGGTAGGAGGAAAATGATATTGGGGTACAAGGACCAAATTACCCATTAGTCATCTCTTTGTGGTTGCAGTTAGCATCAACAATCTTTTTCATGATCACCAAATTACCCATCAGCGTTCCCTCTCCTTTAAGGTCCCAGTCGGGGTGACAGACCCAACTGCAAGCACTGACCATGGTGGTGGTGTACCCTATGATGTCTTTGGTGTAGCCCTTTGGCAATTCGTCAAAGTAATTGACGCAAAGGGGCATTGCTGCTCCCATTTTATGTAGTTGAAATTTCTCTTCTGAAGTAATTATAACCTTAGCGCTGAGTGTTGACAATTGACCTTTCAATGAATAGTGCCAGTGTGTTAAGGGGAAGTGATGTGGTATGGGTGAAAATCGTTAACCTTGGGTGTGACAGACCAATGAAAAATAATAAGAGAGAAGACAAAAATAATTCAATATTTATATGCATAATTTTATAAGGTGCAGGGCTAAATCAACTCTATAAAGAATTAACTTATAACATAAAAGTTATTAGTATTTTTGAAATAAATTTTCTACTTGTTGCCTATTTATATATTCCGTCATGGCATAACATTTTTTGTGCTTTACCTCTATGAGTGCAAATTCTGAAACCGTTCAAGGGCACCTAGTACAGTTTACCCTTTTTTACTTGGTTGTGTAATTATATTGCTTTATTTCAGCTTCAAAGACATTTTCAAGCAGACAGTTTTCAGTGGATTCAAAGATTGAAACAGAAAGAACAAACACTTCTGAGGCGTCTTTTGAGGGTAGGAAATATTGTCCTTTTCATTATAGGAACGTAAATGGTATAATCATATTTGCGACTGCACTAACATAATATGTTGGAAAGGTCATGAGGATAGTGGAAGCTCTAGAGAGTAAGGGTTACAGGATACCTCTGATGAAAGGTGAAGCTGAACTGTCTGAGAAGTTGGCTGCAATCGCAAGACAAGTAAGCCATCTGTTTAAATCCCATCTATTTAATCTTTTTTTTCCTGAATGTTCTTACTGAAATGGCATTGATTCACTTGAAGCTGAAAGGTCCTGGAACAGAGTTATCGAGAAGGGTACATAATCTTCTTTCTATAACCCGCATGCGTGCAAACTCTGGTGAGTTCAGAGATTCCATCCATATTCTAGGGTCAGCAAAGTTGCAGGAGCAAAGCCTTTGTGACTTGCAAGAGGTAAGGTTTGTTGTAGCTTTATATGTGGTCGTCCTCTTCCATAATTTTTTGTTATTCTTTTGTTAGGCACTTCAACAAGAAACTGAAGCGATTGCTAGGTTGGGCAATGTCTTGAAGCGAGATGTGAGAGATTTGGAGATCATCATGTCTGAGGGTACGGATATATTGGAAGATGGTAGGCAGATTTTGAAGATTCAATAGTTTATAATTAGTTCCCCCCCAAAAATGACTTTACTGCTAGGAGGTAGCAGAAGGAAATGAAATCAGACTGTACAGCGATGAGGGGGATGAAAGTATGCTAATTCAACTCAGCTAAACATCCTTGTATTTTGACGATACATTTTTCGCGTTGGTCCACTTCATTTTTTTGGGCAAAAAGTTTCTAGCGAAGAGTATTGTCAAAGTCTTTGGCAATTCTATTAACAGAATTTTATCTACTATGAATTTCCCTTGTGAAAATGCAATCTTTCTTATCATATGATAGATATCCTGCTAGTTGTTCTGTTTGATAGTTTGCGTTGTGCTAAATTTGTCTAAATATTTTTGGTTTGAGAATTTATGGTCTAGTCGAAAAGCAACTTGAGTTTTTAGTTTCTTATTATTGAGGTATTCTTTAGAAAGGATTCGGCAGGTCTCTGTCTTCGGGTAGTGGCTTGGACGCTTATCATTGGTCTTACACTGTTATAGCAAATTCTAATTTGTCTTCCAGTAAACGCAGTCAGAGTTACTCAAGTCAAGATGAGGATCTAGCGTCATTTATTCCTAGTGTACCAAGGTCAAAAGGATTGGAAAAATCAGGCATTCCTACTGAACCAACAATGTGAGATTCATTGAAAAGATAAAGATCGGCAATCCTTTTAAGAAATGAAATGAATATCGTTTTATACATACAGGAGGAAGATAACAAAAAAAGAACCAAGATGATTCTTCTTTGTTTTGGCACTCAGGAGTCATGTTTGATCAAGGTCTCACGCACAGTTTTGTTACTACAAAAGTGTAAGAGCAATGATAAGGGAATAGAAGGGAAAGGGGTGGATAGTTTTTGTCAAATTTTCATTTGAGTTTATCTACAATGAGTTTGCACATAGTAGAAAAGCAAACTCAAAAAGAAGAAACACAACCCACACGAAGATTTAAGTGATTTAGAATTTTAATTTCTACTTCACTGTCTGATTTATAGGATTGATCACTCATAGTAACAATAATTTTTCTCCTTGGATACTTTCTTTTTGAAGTTGGAGTAAGCTTTTACGATATCTGTTTTTACAAAAGTAATGAAATACAATAAATATAGCAAATACAAGACATGAACAACAAATAGTTACAAGAATGAAGCTTTCTCACTTGGTGCTTTCTTTGGTAAGGTTGGCTCTAGAATGTAACAACATTTATTCTATAATTGCCCAAGGAAGTTTTTTTATTTTTTCAAAAACCTCTATGAAATCAACTTTTTAAGTCTTCACACGTGTTTGGAATTTGTTGATCAATCAATTGTTCTACTATAGAACATATGAATTTGACTTCTCGTTGCAACTTTATTCTATCAATGACGCTTTCCTAGTTTCTTGATTGGTACCAATGGATCGATGTTACCATCTCAATTGATTGTTGATACACTTGTCAACTGGATTCCAATCAAAATTGAACAAAAATATTATATTTGTTCTATTTTTTATCTGAGTCGACGACTTAGTTAATTTCTTCATAAGTCAATTGCTATTAGTATCAATCGATTGGTAAAACTTTAAATTCATCCAAACCACACCTTCGTAGTTTTGAATTCTCAATCGACTGAATCGTTCCAACAATCGGCTGAACTATGAATCGATTTCTAATTCATATCAGTTGACTATTATAACTCTAAATTCAATCATACCATAATTTTATGTTTTTGGTTTTATCACTCAATTGCTTCTCTCCATGTACTTTGATCATTGCTACAGTAATGCTGAATCTATGTCATGAGAAGAGACCCCATGTTTTTGAGACTTCCTCATCTCGCTAAACTTGTCATCCTTGACTTCTCTGATTTCATTCTTAGATAGTATCACCTCTACCTACCAACACTTCTCATGCTAAGGAGACTCTATGTCTTTAGGACTTCAACATGCTAAGAAGCCTCCATGCTTTTGGAACTTCATCATTGCTAAACATCAAATACTCTCTAATTTACTTGGACTTTCATTGTCGAGTATTAGTCCTCATTGGCTTTGGAGACTACTAATAGATTTTAACCAAGTGTGTTTCCTACTACCGATCGATTGATATACTTACCAGTCAACTAGTGCTCAGTGGAAATCGACCGTTACACCCCAACAGCTCGATACTGGTACCAAGAACAGTCGACTGCTTCACATATACCAGTCGACTACCCTCTATTGGCTGAGCGAACAAAAACATTCTATTCGCTCTCAGTCAACTGCTCCAACAACTCGATACTGATACCAGGACCAGTCTACTGCTCCACATACACCAGTCAACTGCCCTCTATTGGCTGAGTGAACAGAAACATTCTATTAACTTCCATTCGACTGCACAGTCGACTGATACAACCATCAGTCAACTGGTACACCATACACTAGAGTTTCAACCCCGAGTACAATCTTTCAGCACTCATCCTCGATCGACCAACCTAGACCTAACCTTCATGCCTCTTCTATCAGCCTTACGTCCCTCTGATGCTCCCCATGTAAGGAATTAGATCGCTAAACACATAGAAAAGCACAG
>JBBPFQ010771840.1:0-13416 GCA_037974815.1 Kaempferia elegans
CTAATCGATCCCAATTTAATCCCTTCTCCCAATTACTTATCAAAACTTTCCATTCAAATCTATTTTGCGCCAAACCAAATTCCTTCATGGCGGGAGTTAGAGTCTGTCGATCCCAAACAACAAATTAAATACCTCTCCCCTCTCCGGCCTTCTTCTTCTTCTTCCCCTCCATCTCTACGACTACTCCTACTCTAACCAATAGCTAGCTATATATATATGGCTCTTCCATCCGACGACGACGACAAGGAGAACGTCGTTCCTCCATCGCTGGCGACGCCCTCTGCTTTTCGCCTCTCCGTCTCCATGTCCAGCTGCAAACGCAGGAGGTCCAACAGGATCCGGAGGCCCCTGCAGGATATCACTCACCTCTTCCAAAACCGCCCCTCAGATTATAAATCCCAGACGTCCTAGTTAGTCTCCTAGCTAGCTTCTGCATGCGCTGCTTCGTTGGGAAGAAGAACCGCCGTCGACATGCCGATTGGCGGCGGGAATATAATTCCATGACCTCCGGCAACTCAGCAACATCGACCATCGCCCGATCGAGTCTTTAGATTTATATATATGTGAGGTAGTTCCATCGTTTAATTTTGTCTGCAATTTTATTTGCTTTTCTTTTCTTATACAAAATAAATAAGAACAAATTTTTACTTTTAATTATTATCATATGATTTTATTCTAATCGATACATATCTCTCTCAACTTGGCACGAAAAATCAAAGTGGTGCTGAGTCAGCTAATGCTTCATCGTCCACTTTGACTGGTGTGGATTATTTCTGATCGATCCGTACGTCATTCCCCGATGCATTGATCGGATCACATACTCTATAATTTTCTAATTTCCGTAGCTCTGATCTGTGGCCATCATCATCGATCAGTAGCTTATTAAATTCTGAGAGGGCGACTGATCGACAAGGAGAATTAATTCGGTATATATGCACTCAGTAATTAACTTGAATATATATACTCAAGTGCAGGGGCCGGCCGGCAACATGATCCATAGAACAACTACTAGCTAGGATCAATTAACCATGTATCTATATATATATGTATGATCTTCTTGATGTACGTATAAGGCTGAGGCATGAGGGTGTGTGAGAATTAAGTAGCTAGTGATCACTAGTTGGTTAGCATGTTTCTATTGTTCCGGATTTACAGACGTATATATATATATATTTACTGTTAAGAAGTGCTATGGCCTGTGGCATGGCACCAAACAAAAGTCCCAGTCAGTCACGAACTGTACATGTTTCTGTTGTTGTGTATTAATTATTGCTGAATGAATAAAGTAAACCCCTTCTTCTATGGTCCATTCATTGCCTGTCTTGCTTGCTTCTGCCGATAGTGACTAGCTAGCTAACTATATATATACTTTATTGAATTACTTACTATATTCGGCATTTGCCAATGCGTCGATCAATTGCCAAAGATTGTAATCATCTTCGACAGCAAAGAATTAACGCTTATGTTACTGCACTGCGTCGTCGTCGTTACTCATTGCACGTCACCAATTCTGCAAAAGGTCTTGATTATAACTGTGTCATATCATGTCATGGGAGAGTACTTTTTCATCAGGAATTAATCCTTAATTAATTAATTCAATAAATCTATCCGTCGTATTGCATATATTACTGATTAAGGGACATCGTTTTTTTTACTGCAGTTCGCATGTCTTCATTACTGATTCTCGTTTGCTGGTTTTAAACTTTTAATTTCAGCCGGTTCAATTAACTTATAACAACACATGTACACTAGTTACATAGTTGAGTTTAGCCTTTCACCAATCGCCGCCGCCGCCATGTCTCCGATCATCCTCCTCCTCCTCGTTTCTAGCCTTTTCCGTTGCAGTCTCGGTCTCACCGACGACGGCCACCGCCTGCTGGAAGCCAAGACCTACCTCTACGACCCTGACGACGCCCTCGCTGACTGGAGCCCCTCCGACTCCACCCCCTGCAACTGGACCGGCGTCTCTTGCGAAGCAGTGCCGCCGCTGTTCCCGGCGGTCGCGGCTCTCGACCTCTCCGACCTCGGCCTCTCCGGAACATTCCCCCCGCCTCTGTGTCGCCTCCCACGGCTGCACTCCCTCTCCCTCGCTCGCAACTCCCTTAACTCCTCTCTCCTCCCCGACGCCCTCCTCGGCTGCTCCTCCCTCACCCGCCTCGACCTCTCGCAGAACTACCTCACCGGCTACGTCCCTGCAGACCTCCCCTCCCTCCTCCCTCACCTCCAGCATCTAGACCTCTCCGTTAACAGCTTCTCCGGCCAAATCCCCAACTCATTCTCCGAGTTTTCTTCCCTCCGAAGCCTCGCCGTCGTCGGCAACCTCCTCTCCGGGCCCATCCCGGCCTTCCTCTCCAATCTCTCCTCCCTCGGCGAGCTCAATCTTTCTTACAACCCCTTTGACCCCTCTCCTCTGCCTCCCTCGCTGGCCAATCTCACCTCGCTCCGCGTCCTCTGGCTCGCTAGTTGCAACATCCTCGGCCGCATTCCGCCGGAGCTCGGCCGCCTCTCCTACCTCACCGACCTCGACCTGTCCTACAACTCCCTCTCCGGGACGATTCCTGATTCCCTCGCCGGCCTCTCCTCCGTTGTCCAGATCGAGCTCTACTCCAATGAACTCACAGGATTCCTCCCCAGCCGCCTCTCCAACCTCACCGAGCTCCTGTTCTTGGACGCATCCACGAACCACCTCTCAGGGAAGATACCAGAGGACGTCTTCCTTGCTCCCAAGTTAAAAAGTTTCAACCTTTACGAGAATAACCTCACCGGAGCTGTCCCCTCAACCCTCGCCGGATGTCGCAACCTCGCCGAGCTCCGGCTGTTCTCCAATCAGCTAGTAGGGCCTCTCCCGGATGAACTCGGCAAGAATTCTCCGCTTTCCTTTGTTGATCTCTCCGACAATCTGCTCTCCGGCGAGATTCCGGCTAAGATTTGCGACGGCGGCGCTCTAGAGCAACTCCTCCTGCTCAATAACTTCTTCACAGGTCCTCTGCCAGAGAGACTCGGCCAGTGTTTGACGCTCACGCGAGTTGGGCTGTCGAAAAACCGTCTCTCCGGCGAGATCCCTCCTTCCTTTTGGGGTTTGCCACACGTCTTGCTTCTCGACCTCGCCGAAAACTCCTTCACCGGGGGCATTTCCCCGTCGATCTCCGGCGCCGGCAACCTCTCTAAGCTGATGATTTCTGACAACCAATTCGACGGACGAATCCCGGACGAAATGGGAGCCCTCTCCAATCTCTATGATTTTTCCGCGGCTAACAACCAGTTCACAGGGTCGCTTCCGGCGAGCCTTCTAAGCTCGACGGAGCTCGGCCACCTTGATCTCCACAACAATTCCCTCTCCGGCGATATCCCAACAGACGTTGGATCATGTAAGAATCTCATCGAGCTGAACCTCGCCGACAACGAGTTCACCGGCTCAATTCCGCCGGGGCTAGGCGACCTTCCCTTGCTCAACTACCTTGATCTGTCCGACAATAAACTCACAGGGGAGATCCCAAATGAGTTGCAGAACTCGAAGGCCAACCGATTGAATCTTTCAAACAACCAGCTCTCCGGAACACTGCCTCCATTTTTCGCGACGCAGATGTATAAAGACAGCTTCTTGGGCAATCCGGCACTGTGTGTGTCCATGTCCGAATCTTGTCGCCGGAGAGGTGGTGGCTCCGGTCGGTGGCTTCAATTCATATTTGTACTCTTCTCCGTGTTGATTCTTTCTGCGGCCGCCTGGTGCTACTGGAAATGGCAGAAAGTGAAGAAGAAGAAGAAGGTGGTGAAGCTTGATACAGAGAAACCAAATTGGATGCTAACCCCGTTCCACAAGCTCAATTTCAGCGAGCAAGAGATGTTCAATTGCCTCAACGAGGACAATGTGATCGGGACCGGGGATTCCGGTAAGGTTTACAGAGCAATACTGAGCAACGGCCAGGCAGTGGCAGTGAAACAGCTACAAGAATCCTCCGGTATCGATCACAGCGGATTCGAAGAGGAGGTGACAGCTTTGGGGAAGATTAAGCACAAGAACATCATGAAGCTGTGGTGCTGTTGCATACACAACGACTCTAAGTTGCTGGTTTACGAGTACATGCCCAATGGAAGCTTAGGCGACTTGCTGCACAGCTCCAGGAGCGGGCTGTTGGACTGGCCGGCGAGGTACAAGATCGCCGTCGGCGCAGCGGAGGGTCTGTCGTACCTGCACCATGATTGCGTTCCGCCAATCATTCACAGAGATGTGAAGTCCAACAACATACTGCTGGATGAAGAATTTGGGGCCAAAATCGCAGATTTTGGAGTCACAAAAGCAGTTAGACAGGGTCCAATGCCCATGTCAATTATTGCAAACTCAGGTGGATACATCGCCCCAGGTAATTTGCTTTTGTAGCTAGTTAGTCTCTCTATGAAGATCTAGATCTTCATGTTTATTCTCATTCTTTTCAATTCGTATGGTGCAGAGTACGCGTACACGATGCATGTAAACGAGAAAAGTGATATCTATAGCTTCGGCGTCGTTATACTTGAGCTTGTAACGGGAAGACGCTGTGTGGATCCTGAGTTGGGAGAAAAGGATTTGGTGAAGTGGACCTGTAACGTAACGAGCGAAAAGGGAGTGGAGCATGTGTTCGATCCCAAGTTAGATTTGTGTTTCGAGGAAGAGATTTGCAAAGTGCTCAACGTTGGGCTCCTCTGCACCAGCTACCTCCCGATCAATCGGCCGCCGATGAGGAGGGTCGTAAACATGCTGATTGAGGCTGCCCCTGAACGCAGGCTGAAGCCGGCAGCTAGCACATGATGTTATTGCTAAACTATAGGTTTTAGACTTGTTTATTGGTTATAAACTTGATCCCTTGCACATCCGTTCTGTGCTTAACCAATCGTGGATGACTGAGTGGGAAGTTCTTCCGGGTACCTTTATCCTCAAAATTGAATTGGGTGCCCGATTCAGATTTTTGGATGCCTGGACCACACTCGGTCGTTCATGAGTCCCACACAAAACAGATGTGTAAGATAAAATTTCTCTCTTTATATATAATATATATATCCTACGAGCTTAAATCCTATATAATTAAGAAATTGAAATAAGTAAGAATAGGATGGATCTAGAGCATAGCCCTATTTAATTTGGATGTTTAAGTTGATTCTTGATTCTTCTCATGTAATCCATATAGTCTGCTGATATTTTGCTTAGTACTAATGGCGAAGAGAAATAATTTGTAAAGAGAAAAAAAACTCAAGGAAACACTTAAGAAAAGACACATAAAATGATGGGGCCCACAAAAAGTGAAATGGTAGGCTCCATCACTATGTGTCTTTCCTTGAGGGTTTCTTTAAAATTTTTCTTGGAGAGTAACATTGCTCCTGCATTGTAAACGTGGTTTGGTGGCCGAGGCATGTCATGCCAGTGACAAACACGGCCCTAACGTGCACCAAGCCGAACGAGGGCGATTGTTTGTACGACCCATTTAACACATCGCTCAGGGACTTACATGGTCATTTCACCCACAAGATACTGGAAATAACCTGTTAGATTTCCACCTCAAATTGAAGGGTAACATCATCCCTGACCTTGCCCGAAAGTATCAATGAATCTAGCTATATATACATTTAAGTGATGCTAGAAAACAACAAACTGACTAAAGGCGAAGCGCTCGCCTCCGTCAATCCGTCCCAAGATCACTACGGAGAAAGTAAATTTATGCCTTGTCAGTCTTGAGGTTCAACCCCTCTACCATAAATGGTAAACATCCATCGACTTACACCTCAGCTATGTCTGCCCATGGGAGCGATACTCGAAATTGACAGATTCTATAGCAGGTGGTTAAAGGAAACAGTAAATTTTGAGGTTTGTTATGGAATAGGAAGAAGCTTCTAGTGTTGGTAAAGGGAAGCAGTAAAGTCAAGAGACTAGCTTCAACAAGTCTCCATTGCTATGTTACAGTACCAAAACAAGCTAGCTTGTTCACAATCCATCGAGCTTATAATCCATGAGCCATTAACCAAATCCTGCTGTACTTTATTGTCATACTCGACTGTTTTTGCCATTTGCAATCTCAATGTTGATGCAGATCAAGAAAGAAACCCTAACTGTGAGAAACCCTCACTAGAAAGAATCCTACATTCCATTTCTATTGCCTGACAGTCACCATGGAAGGAATAGTAGATGGAATACACATCTCCTGAATTTCTTTTTCACAGTAGATTCCCTAGTCCATTGGGAAGCCTAGTTACCAAGCTCGTTTTTAATTAGACATCTGTACAAACTTGTGGCTAAGATCAAGAGTCACTCGCAATCACAGCAACCACAAAGAACAATCTATAAAAGAAGAAAATAAAAATCTTTTTCATTAAATAAAATAACCCTGTCGGGTTATACAGAGACAACGAATCTCAAATCCATGGACTAGTAATAAACACTTTTAATAGATATCATAGCTATTTAGTAGAGTTGCTTATTCATACAGATCGTTATTCATGTTACAAATCTATCAAAATTTCTTGGTATCACTAAATTTAAATCATAATTAATTGATTTTATCTTTTACCTTGTTTCCGATCAATTTTAGTATCACTAAATTTCTTGGAAGTGAATGAATGTTTTTGCTTAATCCTTCTTGCCTTTCATCATCTTCCTTTTATTGGCATCCAGATATCGTTTTCTCATCTTCACAGATTTTGGTGTTACCTGATGGACTCAAACATCAGCACGGCAAATATATCTATCAAAATAAGACTAAAACGAGTTAATTTAGAGATCTACCTCAATAAGCTCATCCGAAGCAACATAACCGATGGCCTCTTCTAGAGTCATCTGCACATTGTATTACCAAAACATTGAGGGATATTCCAGAAAATATTTCAGGTTTTGCTGAAAGCAAATTCTTGGGCATTCTTTAGACGATCTAGCTAGTTACCATTGCACCTGAACCCCAACTCAATATCGCTTGGTTTGAATATTATTAAAACACGAACACGATCTTTGAATAAATGAAGAGATATAATAAAAATGAATAAATGAAGAGATATAATAAAAATACCTGTAACCCATGGTTTTCTGCTTGATATTTATTATCCCCTTCAAGCCGCTCTACTTCAACATATTTATCAAATGAAGAATAAACATCCCGACAACCCTTTACATCCAGCTGTAAATCTATACACAATACAACCAAGCGGCATTACTTGCAAAACATATCAAAAAACTGCAAAGTCATAGCAGTTCCATACCATAAAATGATTCTTTTCTAGTGGATTTGTAATCCACATTAATGCATTCAATATAGTTCATGTGATGTCCTTCAAACAAATGCTGGATCGTGCCCTCAACCACAGTTCCCTGTGTCAATTTCAAATACAGCAATTTAATGAATGGGAAGACCAATGCCAACACAACATAGATCATTTCAGCACAAATTTCAAACCTTCATTTTGTCTTCTAATTTTTCACAAAGAACCCTATTAAGTTCTTGCACGTCATGTTGCATAAAGGAATCATATGTGTCCCAACCAAACGATTTTGTCAATTCCTTTGTAGCAACACTGTTGTCACTGTACTGAAGCTTATAGAACAGACTCTGCAACGCCAAGGGAATACTCCCTGATGGCATATCATTCTCTGTTGTTGGCATATGATAAACAGCCTGAAAATGAGATTTATGGGATCATTCACTAAACAAAATGATTGTGCAACTAATCAATTGTCACTCTTACCTTTCTGAAGTATGGAATATGATACAAAGTCTGCAGAAGAGAGTTCATGTAACAAGTGGCTCCTTGGTTCTTAAGGCCAACATAGCCTGTTTCCTTTTTTGAATCATAACTCCAGTAATCTATGACTTTACGGACAGTAACTTCAGCATCAATTACACATGTATCATTGACTAGATATCCTCTACTTGGATCATAGAGTTCACTTAGAGACATAAATGAAGTGAAACCCCAATCACTTTCTCGCCCATTAAATTGGTGCTGTGTATCTGTAATCAGGAAAGGTAAAGGACAAGGGCAATGCTAAAAAAATCAAGTTTTTTATTTAAAAAAAAACAATGTTTTTATAACAGAAAACAGATTCTCAACCATATTCTTATGCAAAAACTCTAAAGACATTTTCTCTCCCGGAAATATAGTACTGCATATGCATGTAACAAGTAGCAATTCCCAAACTTGGGAACAACAACCACTTTGAAACCTTCACAAGGATGTTAGTCATACTATTACTGCCTATCAATAAAAAAATTGTTTGTGAAAGTCCATAATGGTGTCTCATTGTCCAGTTGCAGACTTATAGTCGGGATCATTTAAAAAGTTATTTGATGTTCTTAACTTATTATAGGAATAATTTATTTCATAGGCAAAGTTTAATTTTAGAAGTTAAAATGTTGTACCAGGAAAAAAAAGAGAAAAGAAGCAAAAACTGGACACAGATTATGTAAATCAAGTTTTAGATATCTCGGATCGAACTTCAATATAATTGTGTAATTGTCATGTGACCTTTAGATTAAAAGATTTTTTTTTAAAAAACAAATTATAAGACAGTGGTAAGGCCCTCAATATTTCCTAGATCAAATGATGGACAATTAAGAAACAAGCACAAAAATTAATAAATAAATGTTGAAGAGATGAAAATACTAAGATGGATGTGTTGTGTACTTGTGTTACCAGAAAATATAACAGAAAAAGAAAAACTTCTCCCTGTGAAAAATTAAGTGCGGCTCCTAAGTGAGAAAATAAAAGAAAAAAAGGTTAAGATGATATGAATGTTTAAAGATGACCAAAAGGTCAAATAGTTAGAAAAGTTTGGTAAGTATATGGAAGGTGTGAAGGGGTAACTGCAAATGAAAGATAATTCTAGTTTATGTAATCTAAGATATTTAAAAATTTCTAGTGACATAGTCTCACAAAAGTTTAATTGAGGAATAACATCCACGTAGCCATCCCTCAATAGTTGAAACTATTATGGCTTGATGATGATGATGTCAAAAACATTAGCCATTAACAATCTTTCCTTTAAAAGCAAATAATATGCTTGTTTCAACATTCCCTAATGTTTCCATTTTGTTTAATTAGGGGATATAAACCATTTCATAGTGATAAAACATCATCCCAAATAACTTCATAAGACACCTTGATTAATAGCCTTCAGGCAATTTTTTAACAAACAATATCATATGGCATTCTAGTGATGCCAAACTCAATTCACTTGCTCATAAATATAAAGACAAAAATACATCTTTGTTGGCCATCTTTACTAGAATTCATGTCAGTAAAATCAGCAGATTGTTGAACTAATATTACAAAGGAGTAAAATGTTTCTAAAAGCAGATATAATTGGTTTGGTGATAAGTGATCTTAGTTCTACAAATTAACTAAGTTCTGATGTATCAAATTCTCAAAATAATGTGGTCTCTGCATCATGTTATTGTCAATAGTTGTTTTGCAGCTCTTTTTTTCTTTGTATAGTTGTATAATTCCTTGACACCCAGGCTTAGTTATGCTTTAAACTGTACAAGGGAATTTTAAGAACAAAAAAAATCTGTTCGTCATCATTATGCATGATGGCCTGTGAGGTACCATATCAGAATTAGTCTCATATGAGTATGTGCATCTATTTGTGTATTTCTAATACATGGAGGCATCTTCCACTTGGGTGATTAGTCATTTTGAGATGGATTGACCTCCCCCCTGCTTCCTGAGCCACCAGGACCATAACAAATTCAGATCATAAGTAGAGATACAACTCTATAACTTATAAGATGATACTCCTAACCAGGCTCACAAAATAAACATGTCTCTATCTTCAACTATAGGGCATGTTAGGCATGGAGATGGATTATTGGTGGGTGAAGCACTATGCTTGGGTCACTTTTGTAGATGTTGTTTCTGGCATTGAGTTTGAGATAATTGTATTTTGAGAGACATATTGTGATTAAAAGTAAGTGCTATTGCGGAATCCATAGGTTGTGAAATTAGTGTATTGTGGCGTGGACAAAAGAAGTATGTTTTGAATGTGAGACAGGTGTTATTGAAGAGGGCTAGTAAGAGCTTATCATTCCTGTGTTTTGGAAATTAAATGAGACAAAGTTTGATTAGTTGGCATCAAGTTATTCTTTCCGCATATATAATTGTGTTCCAATCGTAATAAAGCCAACCCCGCTCTCCCAGAGATCAAGTAAGAATTTGTGTCTGTAACTATCAAGTAAATTGGAGGCCGTTGTTGGTGTTGGGCTGCGTTATCTCTCATGTTTTCTGAAAAAGTGAAAAAGTGACGCACGCTATTCACCCCCCTAGCGCTTCTTTCGATCCTACAGTGGTTTCCATTGGCACAATTGAATAGTTGTTCTGAACTGTCAAACCTCAGCTTCCAGCAACTTGTCTACTCATTTCAGAATAAATGACACTCCAAAATACTCAAGTTCCTTTTGTGGCTAGTATTCCACCGGAGTAAGTAGTCATACTGAACTAAAACTGGCTTCTCCCATGGGTCCAGATAAAAGTGAAGTTGTTGGAAATTGGATTCACATATCAGATTCTCATATGACTACTTTTCAGCAAAGCAATGTACAGAAATGATCAAAAGTGAAAATTCACAAGATATGAGATACCTTTTCTTATTGTGTACTTTCCATGAACTTGATTGACAATTGCAAGTGCGAACTGTGCATATCTACTCCAGCCATATGGCAAAGTAGCTGAATCAGCAACATCAAGGTACATAGACAAGTGGTCTACATTATTTCCCTTGGGAAAAATTAGCACCCGCCTGCACAATCAAATCAAGAAAAATTGCTCAATGCCATTGAATTGCCGCATCCTAACTGAGTAAGCCAAATCATGCATCTAGAATACACTTATAATGAAAGGCATTAAATGTTTAAGCTTACCATTTATACCCTCCGACATAGAAAATGTCAGAATAAAGTTTCTTGGCATTCAACCTGGAGAAGTTTTCAATTGTCCACCTATATTTGAACGTGGGAGGATCCTCCACCTGTTGGCTTTCCAGAGCATTCGCTGTCTCAGCTGATAAAACTAGCACCAAAAAGGAAACATAAAAAAGAAGAATGCATTAAACTTCAATATTATGAACCAACAGTAAGCCAGACACAATAAGAAGTATAATTTTATCTTCAAATCAGCGGAAGCACGCAAAATTACTAATTTCCAGCAACCAAAGACAGAATGCCTCACAATCAAGAGCCTCGACTAAAAATCAATAACAGTTACCTTCCATCGGCTGGGGTCCCTCCGTCAACTCCTGATGCGGCACCAGTATCTCCTCGTCCTCCTGCTGCTGCAAAAATAAGAAACGAACACACAAATTAGAGCTCCGATCCACCAACAATCGCCGCGCTTCGATCCAAAAAAACGCCTTAGCAGACTCATGAAGGGTTCAATGGAGATTCAAAATTCTAACAGATTGACGGGCAGGCAGCGGTCCACTCCAAACCCTAGAAACGACGAGAATTGCACAGGAACGAGCGACACGGAGAGGCCCAACTACACACGCCATCTCTAGCTAACTAACCAATAACTAGGGTGACGAATGAAGACAGAACGCGCGTTGGGAGAAGCGTACTTCAAGAGGGGGCGGCGTCATCATAGTCATGGGTGGGCGGTCACTGCAATGGCACGGGAGGATCTGTTCCGAGGCGTATGATCGCCGGCGGAGGAAGGGAGTTGATCGGAGGAGACAGAAGAGAACCCTTCCACGGGATCAAGCGACGAGGCCAAAACAGGAAGTGGGTACAGGTGACGGGCTTAGGCCTGAGTGTTTTTATCACACGTCAATGCGATGGGGGAGAATGGAAAAATGAAAAAAATTAAGGAAATAGTGGGCTCTATCACTATTTATCTTTCCTTCGTATTTTTTTTTTTTTTGAACTTTTTTCAACAAAAGACACATAAAATTATGGGATTTATAAAAAGTGAAATAGTGGACTTCATCACTATGTATCTTTTCTTAAACTTTTTTCTTTGAGTGTATCATTACTCGACGAGTATGTACGTGGGTCTTCTACGTATCTGTATTGGGGATAGTAATGTCCGAAGACATGAAGAGTTGTTACCTGAAGATCTAAAGGTAGAAATTTGGCACGACTGAACATATACCTTCTCATATCTTGATCATTTATACTAATAGCTAGTAGTCACTCATAATTTACCTTATTCGTGTTGGTTTGGGGATGGGTTGACGGAGGCACTGGGAGCGAACGAATCAACTTTTGCCACATGTATTGGGATAGTAATTTCACCCGATGAAGTATACCCGATCTAAATAGGGAGGATGTGAACTTGTGAAGGGCTATCGATATATGAAATTCATCCGTATATTTAATTAAATTATATATATTTTTTTTAAATATATTAATTATTTTTACTGATATTAAGAAGGTATATAGATTGTTTAATTTGTTTTTAAAATTATATATATTTAGTATGGTATTAATTTTAATATATTTTTATTAAATGATAATTATTAGATAGAAAGAAAAAACTTATAAGTATAAAAGTTATTTGACCTTTAATAGATATGACCGATCTCTTTATATAGAAATTATTTTATTAATTATTAAAGTAAATTAGAAAGTGTTTACGCAGACTCATCAAACTATCATTGTTCTTAAGATTAAAAGAAAATTCCTACCGTACCCTGCAGTTAAAATTAGATGGCTAATTCACGATGAATTTTTCTCCTTTCTTCCTTTCCCCCGAGTAAACGGAGTGTTAGTGCGACTTGGGTAGGACTTGAAGAGGAAAACTGCAACGGCAATTTATGAACCACACATATGTTTTTTTTAATATTAAATTACATATTTTAATTTTTAAAAGTTTTAAATTATATCTGATCATATCTATCAGGTGAGTCAGCGGACATCGGAGAGAGTCCTGCACAGTCGGATAAGAAAATTGCTGATGCGGAAACAAGTAGATGCACTCAGAACTACACATCAATAGACGAGCAGACAGCGTTAGCAATCAAACAGGAGTCACCGCCCCTTGTTTAGTCCTTCGACGCTCAAGTTAGCCCAAGATGCAGTTGAGGAAAACTTTTAACAGAATAACCGTGTAAAATGGTGATTTTCGCGTACCTTTGGCATCCATGGGAGGCTATATTTATACCCGTAGATATTAGGATTTTAAGGAACAGGTGTCATGAGTACATTTAATTTTTTCCTCATTGGTTTTTTCTTTAAATTGGCTGATCATGATTGCAGTTGTCACGTGTCTACGCCTGATAGGCTTCTTAGCTGACAGAGAATATTTTCTGACATTTTGTTATACTAAGCGACAGAGGACTCTTGTCTTCTTTGCTGATCGGACTACTACATCGTAGTTGCTCAGGCACGTGATCCGATCGGCTATTGACCTTGGCGAAAGAGTTTTGCCGACCGGTCTATTAGTGTAGAGGAGACTTCTTACACTTTG
>JBBPFQ010771942.1:0-13413 GCA_037974815.1 Kaempferia elegans
AATTCAAAATTAATTAATTATTTTAATAAAATCTGAAATTAATTAACTAACCAATTATTAAATTCTAAATTAATTAAAAAATAATTAATTAATTAATCCTAAACTAAATTAATTAATTAATTAATCCTAAACTAAATTAATTAATTAATTACTTCAGTTAATACTAAATAATTATTAATTATTAAATCTTAATTTGAAATGAATTAATTAATTAATCAATTATTTTAATTATTCCCAAATTAATTCAAGATTAATTAATCAATTAATCCTAAGCTAAATAAATTAATCAATTACTTTAATTAATACTCATTATTAATTGTTAAACCTTAATTCAAAATTAATTAATTAATTAATTAATCATTAATTCCTAATATCAGCTTATAAATCAAACAACAATATTGGAATGACTAAACTCATTCTCATTTCACTCTACTATTAAATCCATTCTCATTCTTATTTCTACACCCCAAACCAAACGCCACCTAAAAGAACATATTGACATAATGCCTAAACACTGGCAGATATCTTTGCCAATGCCATCACTTTTGTCCACCAAGATAGCAAGGGAAACAAAGGATAGACTGAAGCAAGGACGTGATGTTATCTACCTACCTTAATGGATTTAAACTATTGTAACGAAAACCTAGAGATTGGCAAAGATGAAAGCACACGAGAGATTTTAAAAAAGAAGAAGAAAACCTAGCTTCTAATTTTGAATTTATTTCATAATTGGTTTCTGAGTTATCAGGAAATTGGCTGATATTATTTGGCATGTAACTCAAAGACACAATGTGGCGAAATATTAATTTAACATTCCTCTTTGATTAGAAGAAATAATGTGTCGATGACTAAGATGAAGGGACATGGTTTAGTATCGCTCACTATTGATATTAGAGAAAAATAGTGGAACTACTTCAAAAAAAGAAAAAAAAAATGAAACTTGCCCTTCTTAGCAAAGATCCTTCCAAACTATTTAGTTCCATTTTAGTATCAACCTTTAAAAGAATGAATTTCTAATAATCGAAGTTGATTCCATTTCCCAGACTAAATCTTTTAACTACCCAGTGCAAGAGTACTCATCTCCAAGTTTGCGATAGTATTTCTGTAATCTATAGGCAGAAACCCATATGATTAATAATATGGGTTCAACAAATCTTTTCTTAAAGTCTGAATTTTCTACCTACTGATGAGATAGTTAAGAATTTCTGAAATTGGTTAAGAAAGCATGGCGAAATTGAAAATCCTGCGAAAAGGGATCGTGATCGGGACTAATTTACAAGACTACCAGCCTAATAAAAAGATAACGGACAAACAGAAATAGAAGCACAAATAGAAGACCGGAGGAAGCTAATTTCTCCGATCCTGAGCCCAGCAATATACAATGTTTGATTTGTTTTTGCTCGTGAACATACAAGGCTTCTCTAACAATAAAAAAACGAAAGAGTAAAGAATCCCTCACCTCTTACAGCCCCCACGAGAGGTGATTGAAAGCTGAACCGAGACACGGAATCGTCGGAGATGGGCGAGTCCACCACTCCTTGTGCAGAATTCCTCGAGAAGAAGGCAGAGGCGGCGGGCGTCTGTCGCCATGAGAGCCCAGATAGTCTTCTTCCGGCGAGTCTCAGCATTGTTTCCACCAATCGAGATCTCTAGGGCTTCGAACAGAAATCGGACAAGGTTAACATAAATAGCCGAAGTTGATATGACGTGCCTCAGGAACAACGCTGTTAACATATACCTTTCATAATTTCGACATGAGTGGATTTTAAACTCACCAATTTAAATAAAATAAATTCTGTGTCATGTTTTATTTAAAAATAGCAGTTAAAAAATAATTATATAAGAAAGCTAAAATCAAGTATTTTGATTGATAAATAAAAAAAATAAATTAAATTCAGAATTAATATAATTAAAATTTCAAATATTAAGGCTTTTGACTTTGCAGTGGTCAATGCATTTAATTCCTCGAAAAAAATCTCCGGATCATGTACAAACCGAATTGCTCCTTCGTGAATCTGAAAGCATTCAATCACCGAATTGAGGGTCTATCCTTCTCATTGTATATTCAAGTTTCCAAGACGGCTTGGACGGTTTCGTCCCGGAAAAGCTTAAGCGAGGACTTGAATTGATCTGTCACTCGGTACTCGCCTCGTCTGGGACCATCATCCGCTTAACGCCCGATGGATGACCTCCCACCGCCGGAGCCGCCTTCCAATGGCGGCGCCGCTGCCGCACTACCAGTCGAGGCTCCGGCCGCCCCTTTGCCAGGAACCAAGAGGCAGCGTCGCCCAAGTGTGCGCCTCGGGGAGATCGGCGACCAGCCCGCTGCTATCCCCTCCGACCCCCACCTCCGACGCGCCAAGCACTGGAAGCTCTCCGCGCACCGAGATCACACCAAACACCGCGTTTACCACCATCCTGCCGCCCACAAGCAGCCTTCCAAGACCCGCCACCTCGCAGCCATGGCCCCTGGTGAGGAAGAGGGCGCGGACGCGCTTCCTCCTCCGCCGCCGTCGAATCTTACTGCTGATGGTGCTATCCTCTCTATCGAAGAGAGCCTTGATACTCTCAGTGCTGGCATGAGGAGGGTCATCGGCGATACGAAACCGTGGCGCGGCGCGAGGCGGGTTCGATCCAGCTGGGTCTCGAAGGAAGAGGAGGGACTGGAAAGTGCCGACTTCAATGCTGGCGGCGGAGAGGATGCTGCGGATGGCGGATTACCAGAAGGGGCTGGGAGCCCGTCGGAGAGGGATGACAGGAGGACGGCTGGGCTTAGGGTTAGGGTTTCTGAGATTAGGGACGGCGGACCTGATGCAGCCGGGGATGGTCCCTCAGATACGGATGGTGGAGATTGGTATGAGCGGGACGGGCATTGGCGATCTGGAGAGGACGGCGGGGTACGGTCCTGGCTCGAAGGATTGGGGCTCGGCAGGTATGCCCCTGTTTTTGAGATACATGAAGTTGATGATGAGGTGCTGCCATTGCTCACTCTGGACGATCTGAAAGACATGGGGGTCAATGCTGTAGGCTCTAGGAGGAAGATGTTCTGTAGCATCCAGAGGTTAAGGAAGAACATGGATTCCTAAAGTGAATTTGAAGTTTTTTGAACTTGGCGACAAGGCATCGTCTAAATAGTTTTGGTGAAGTCTAACTTACATCAATTTGGTTACAATGTTTCTCAGAATCATATCATCTTGCTTGGTGTAAGCCATATGTCCTGGACTATTGTATACTTTGTGTTGCTTTAGTTCAAAAATACTCTGAGAGATGCCTTCCAATACGACTCTTTGACACTTGATTACGTAGTGTTCTCGCAAAGGCATCCTTGAAATATTGTTGAGCGATAATGACGAACAAAATAAGTCATTGAACCATGAGAAACACAAGCATAACACCTTTTCAATTACCTCAATCCATGTGATTACTACCTCCATGTTGCTGATAAGGGTATCACAGCTCTTCTAGTGGGTTCTTGTTGCCCTTTTCGATGAGTTGTATGCTTAGGTTTGGTATCAACATCTGGTGGAAAGCTTGATTGGTAACAACTTTACCTTTGATATCTGTTTGCAATGCATTGGTATTGTTTGTCAATGCACATGGCATCACATATTTCAATTTCTCAAAATCATGATTTTAGCATTAGTCTATGTTTGGAGTAGAAATTTGTTCTTTGAAATCTGTTAGTGCAGGAAATTTTTATTTGCTGCATAAGGAAAAAACTATTGATAGTTGGATCATTACTTAATTCGATTAGTTCGAACATGATGGTTCTATAGTTGGACCTTTCCTTGAATCTGTAAGTTTGAGAATGATGATTCTATCTTCTTCATTTGTTGGTTATGAATAAAGTACTATACTGATTTCAAATGGTTACAAATATTCTGAGCTATCATTCTATCAAAGATGCATAAGTATGCACACTTTCTGTCACAATTTAAACTGAGAGATCAGCTATTGTTAATTACAAGTTTAGCATTCTTATAATCTGTTCTATCTTATTGTATTTTTTTTTATTTGGCACTCCGTGAAAGAATCAGGATGGACATGGAAGAGGTGCTGTATCAATTCCCTCAAGTTGGTGAAATTAAGAATACACACAATGGAAGGAGACTCTTGCTCCTGTATTTCCCTATCCTTCCCTTATATGAGATTCCAGGTCAATTAGAACAAAAAGAAAAATTCTCATTCTTTCCTGATCCATCAATCTAATTCTTTTATTGAAAAAGTTGTTAACCATTCCCATTTGACCACACGACCGAGATGGTTTTTCACCCATCAGAGTTTGCATTAGTGTGACTTTGCAGCTGAAATTTTTAGCCTGAGTGACTATGCCACTGCTTGAACTTGGCTAATCATAGGCTTTTTGAAGCACATTTGTTGTTATATATCATGCAATAGAGTAATAGTCATTGAAACTTAAGTTTGTTGCATGTATACCCATGTGAGATTATGTAGTGAATTTGTTGTGCCACAGAACCTTAATGTTAGGAGATTCTTCCATTCCATAACGCTGTCAACTAAAGTAAGTGTTATTTATGCATGCCTAAATTAATATCTCCTAGATACTATATTCAAGGCCGATTAGGTGAACATGAAAATGAGAGAAAATAGTTTGAATCCAATAAACATGTCGACAGTAAATTTATGGAAGCTGACCCTAGATCATTTGGGACTAACACAGCTTGATGATGTTCAGGATGAGTAAACCAACAATAATATCCTGCTAACTTTCCTCGTACTTAAACTTTTAGAATGCATGCCTTCTACATTGACTGCTTTGCAAAAACATGAGTTGAATGAGCATGCTTTTAGTTTATTGCTACATTGACAAAATCAAGTGTGGCTATGATTATTCAAATTCAAGTAGCTACTCTATTTGCTGACTGTTTGGAAGGCAATATCCATATCACAATCAGATTCAATTAGTCTTTTTTGATTTCGTTCAATTAGTGCCAATAAGGTTTTAATATTGGAGCTGGCTGATAAGATACCAGAAGCCTCTGGCCACAAGGTCTGGCATGCTGGAACAATCTCTTTAGCCTGCTTACATGATAATAAATTTTAGTCGCCTTCAGTTACTTTTAGTGCACAACTCCTCAAGTAAAAAAGATCATAAAGTGCATCAGTTATTTGGTCCGATATTATATTCAAAGATTCAGTGTTTATGACATCTAGGTCGGTGTACGAAACCTTGGAGCTAAAGATTTTTCGTCATGATGTAAACAGATTGTGTCTAACATGTAGCTGAGTAGAATTTTCCCTTGTGCCGTTTCAATCATTTGAAACGAAAGGAAAGGCTTACTTTTGGCTTCAGCATTGATCCTCTCAAAACTTTGGAGGCCCTTCAAGGTTCTATACCAAATTTCCACACTGGAAATTGTTTCTTGTTGTTGTCGAATGAGTTCCCAAACTATATGCCAAATATCATTTTTTTTTTTAAATCCTTTTCTATTGTGGTTCAGATGAAATTCTATTGGCACGTTCTCCCCGGGCATGGGACTGTAGGCTCTTGCTAAATTCTGAAAATGATGTTTTACCAAATTGGACAAGTTGAGATTCTTAGAGAACTTGAATGAACACCTTATTTGTCCGTTATATTGCTGCAATTTGGTTGTGTATACAAGTGGATATTGCTGTTGGTATTTTTGGTCTATGAATTTGTTGGCCAGGCTTAGGGTGAAATAGAATGGAATGTAAGTATGATTCATTTCATCAGAGATTGTGTTTAGGGAATAGAATAAAATAAATATGTTTCGTTCCTTCTGGGAATGTGTTTCCATATTTGGATGGACAATTTAGGATGAAATGGTTCTCTTCTTAATGTTTATTAGCCATCCTTAAACCAAAATTAAGATAAAATAGATCATCTGACGAGTGAGTAAACCAAACAAGCAGACAAGATGAATGGATCGAAAAGAGCAGACCAACTTAGATTTGAAGTGAGTTAGCTGGAATGGATGGAGACCAAATGACAAAATAAAGAGAAAAGAATTCCATGCCATAAACGATATTATAAGCAATTTAACCTTTGTGTACATGCTCCCATGTGAAATAGTTTCATCAAACATGATGCAGAGATACTTGTCAAAATCAAAAACAAAATGACAAAAGAATGAGAATCACTTTGTAATAAAAATGGCATAAAAGGGCAAACGTTGCATTGTTTTCAAAATAAATGTTTTTAAGAAAAAAATAAGGGAAGCTTTTGAATGTTGTCCATTCAAGAAAACCTAAACACAAACTCTTTAGTTCAGTTACATTAGTCGGTACAAAGATCCAGACTAAAAGGCAAACTTTCTCAAGGAAACTTGTAAGCCAGATTAATAAACACTTTTTGAGGATTCTGGCATTATACATTATTGAAGATTCTCAACAATCTACATGGATGAGTTTTGGAAGATTTATGACCAGCAGCATCTGCAGTCACATAGATAAATGCAAAAGAATAAGCCCGTTACACGAATTTCCGGCTAAGATCAGTCTTCACGGCGCATAGAAATCTCTCCAATAACCGCGAAGACAATGTTGGTATGAAGTGTCCAACTAAGCTGCAGCAGCTAGAGACACTGCTCGATAGCATGCCCGCTTCCCAGCACGGACTATGTCATCTACCTGCAAGAAACAATTCATAAGCGTCTCAGGCACAAGTTCATTCTGTTCCAAACTGTCATCTTATGCTAGTGGTTCAAACATTTTTGAATTCATTGCAAGGAGATGCAAAGGGATAATTACCTGAGGAACAGCCATTCTCTCAAGATTGGCAGCGTAAGGCATTGGGACATCGGCTCCAGCAATCCTTTCAATTGGTGCATCAAGATACTCGAAACTTTCTTCCACCACTGACATGCTGTTCAATAAGTGTGCAGTTAGATGTGTGCTCACAATGTGCATTCAGCGAATAAACAGATAAAGATCAGAGTGCAAACCATATTTCAGCTCCTACACCATGTTGAGGGAAACCTTCTTCGACAGTAACGAGTCTGTTAGTTTTCCTGACAGAAGCATTGATGGTGGCTCTGTCTAGTGGCCTAATTGAACGCAGATTTATAACCTGCAAAATAGCCATTTAGACTAATAAATAAACAGGTACAGGAATAGAGTGTTATGTTACATTTCTGGTAGCAAAAACTTTACCTCGGCACTTATTCCTTCCGCGGAAAGTACATCAGCAGCCTGATCATTAACCACGAGGATAAATATATAATTAGCAAAAGGGGGCTTCCTCCATGTTTGTGAATAGTAGTAGCATAGGAAAAAAAACACCAATTAACAGTTGATTTTTATGAACAATGGGAATATTCTCCAATATCAAAACCTAGATATGAAAAATATTTCAAATTGGTCGACAAGAGTTAATAGAATAAACCAATTAGGAACTTGTTGACACAGGAAAACAAGAATGGTATCGATAGTGAAGCTGGTCTAATCTTGGAATTGCATGATTCTATCTACTCAACTTTGAGTCATTAGCCCTTGAAACAGATAAAACCATCAAGCCCTTGTGTCTCTCGTGGACATTAACTCTTCCATAACTCTAGGATAGAGTAGCAGATCATTTCATGGGCACATCAGTAAGAAATTACTATAGTAGGATATTTTAATTTCTCTGTGTCATTTCATATTTTCTAAGAAAAAGTTATTCAGAAATTTTATACGTGCTCTTTTTTCCCTAAATATAAATGTGGCTGGGAAGACCAAAGAAGACTATTAACAACGATAAAACATGATAAAATTTATTTAAATATAGATGATAATAGAGTAGGGATAAAGCCCAATTGTGTCAAAGGATCCATATAACCGGCCTCACCTAGTGGAATATGATGTGATTGTTGCAATCTAAATGATACTTGAGAAAATCAATTTACATAATCCATATATAACATATAATGTTAGTTAAAGTCAATTTTCTAACATTCTCTTGGTAACTCCAACAAATCCAATTTCCACATAAGACAACGAACATGTAAAATTAAGAAGCATGATTGATATTGATTAGAGTTAATTTTTACATACCTGCAGAGCATATCCAACCATCTTTGAGAATGCTGTGATTGTTACATCCTTTCCTTCTCGTTCAATCTGTCAATGGAGACAAAGAAATTTGAAAAAGAGAGGATAAAGAATGAGGTAGATTAATGAGAGGATTTTATGCAAGCATATTGATTTTATCATAAAATGTGTACCTTAGCCTTCCCTATGGGAAGACAGAAACTAGAATCAAGTGCCTCAGCTGAAACAGGGAAAGACTCCCCGTATCTGAAAATCCAAGTTTTTACATTTAAAATTGCAAACCTTTAGAAGGTTGGAACTTGGAAGTCTGGTTTGTATACATACAAAAGTTCATTTTCCAGAAAAACAACTGGATCAGGATCCCTAATAGCAGCCTTTAGCAAACCTCGAGCATCTTCAGACGAATATGGAGTTAAAACTTTCAAGCCAGGAACATGAGCATACCATGCTGCAAAACACTGTAAAAATGGCAATAATAAGATCTTCACAGAAATCACCCATTTTTATATTGTTGGCTAATGTTGGTAATCGGAACCATAAATAAACTCTATTGTGATGCATAGAATGTGAAAAGAAAATAATCGTAATAAAAATAAACATATATAACCACCATTATATAAGAAATGTGGATTGACTAAGAAATCCTTTTATTTATAGAAGCTCAACTTTTACAGTGGACAAAGCACACAAGTTTATCTAACAATCTGTGAGAGAGCTGCAAACACAGCAGGACACCACAATCTAGTAGAAGTACAAAATGGATGGTAGCAAAAAACATGCAAAAGTACTACACGCCTGAAAGGACAGAGAGGAAAGGAGCAGACAACAAAATAAGAATGAGCCAACAAATAAATTTGTACAAATAGTTTTTTTTAATAGTTGAAAGGAAAAGTGCACTTAATTGCATCTAGTATCTATACATTCATGCCTCCAACATGACATCTACTATACTAATAACCAATGTGTATAACCAATGTGTATAACCAATGTCAGATAATCTATTCTAATACTCTCATGGCAAGGAATAAATAAATGGTGGAGTAAGGAAAATTTGAACATTTTCTCTTTAAGGAAAACAATTAATCTTCTTGAATTCTTACAATCAATATGTTAAAAACATGAATGAATGGAAATAAGAGATGAAATGGTTCTTGATGCAAAAGAAAGAAATCTTTATAGCAAAATACACAAATAATGCAATGCAAAATTTTTGTGACTAGCTTTAAATAGCATTACACAAACACCATATTACTCGGTAGACAAATAATTGATGAAACAATTAACTCCTATTTTAAAAATGGAAACAATTAATTCCAAACCTTCATGTAAATTTTCCTCCCAGAGTATGGTACCAGCAAAAGGATAAAATAAAAAGGAGCAAGGAACTGAAATCTCAGAACATAATATTTATCATCTTAACAAATAACAATAAGCTTTGTGAGCTCAAGTTCCTATAAGAAATTTGAAAGGGAAAATCCATCAAATATTAGTAATTTTAGATGGCGAAAAAAAAACAAAACCAATACTTTTATAGGTCATTGTATGGTTCTTACTTGTTTTTCCTTGCCTCATGAACATCAGTCCAATTGTCCGAGATATAATCTATGCATGTCAATCATGTTGATTATAGTGGAATATGGGAATATAGACATTTAAATTGCAAGAAACTAATAATCTATGTCCATGTGCAACACAATGAAACAAGAAAGTGAGATCATATGAAAAACTGGTTTCATAATACCTGTGAATGTTGTGCACCAACTCCAGCTGCAGCACCATTTGGTCCTCTAAATACAATGGGGACAGATATCTGACCAGCTGACATGTAGTTCGATTTTGCAGCAGAATTAATGATATGATCAATTGCCTGCACAGAATATAAGTTCCATATATCTGTAAGAAAATACAATAAGTTCCATATCTGTCTGGATTATCTTCCATGCATGTTTGTTTGCTAAATGCACCAACACTTAAACATAAAATTAAAAAATAAAAAATTCAAGTATACAGAATGCAGTCTACAATGTTAAATTTCTAAAGTATTCTACTGCTAGCAGCAAAGAAAGTCCCAAGAAAATGGCATGCAAATGAGACGCATCCTAAATTACACAACATAAATATTCAAAAAACTACCTCCAACGCATGATTCTAAACAGCTATGTATCCAGTTAAAAACTCATGCATATTCACAGAGTAACAATGCAATACCATCAGCAAATTTTTTATGATAATGGTCAATAATGACCAAACCAATACGTACCTCCTTGTTGGGTTTTGTTTTGATTTTAAAATGAACAAAAATCAGTCTGTATCTACTACCATGAATTAGACAATACTCATCAACTCTATTCTAATTTTTTCTCTCTATTTTTCCTGACTTATTACAGAGGGAAACCTTCAACCTTAGTGGATCCTCAACTCATTAAATTGTTAGTAGCCTATCGTCCGTGTAGAAGCATAGTACCATAGCCTAAAAACTAAAAGAAGTAATTTGAGAAGTCAAATTGGATAGCTTAAGTGGAGTGGTACCTTTGCCCTATGTACCTTGAGCAAGGCATTCATGCTACTAACACCCAAGAGACTACTTTAAGCATTGATTAACCTAAAGTGAAGCAGGTTAGCTCAACCAATCTATAAATTTATAATTACTACCTTTATAACTTATTGGCATACCCTCAAATCAATTGTCATAATTCTTTACAGGGGGACAACAAAGAATGATGCAAAGAGAAAGAAAAGTGCTTTTTTAGTGATCGGATAAGCAACAAAATCATTCTAAGAATACAACTCAATGGGGGAAAACTATTCTTGATTCTCCTTTTTCTGTCTATTAAGCTTCATTTAATGTCCACCATAACAAAATTATTCTACTAGTTGATAATCAGAATGCTTTTGCTACCCGTATCATGTTCAGTACTCTATAAAAAGGTGACATTCTGTTCAGAGTTGATTGACAAAGAATGCATCAAGAAACTTCATTAGGTCAATTGTTCAATATGAAAAACCCACAAGACATACATTTAAAATAATAACAATTAGAAGTTGAGCTTATAATGCATATCAAAGTACAAAAAGTCATTGTATAAGTAAGTTCTACTATCTGACCATAATAGGCCTCAAACTACGTAACACTTGCATTAGATATACCTACATTGATGAAGAAAGCTTCATCGTGTGTGTGGCAAGATCAAACATATCAGTATTTCTTGCCACTCAAATGGTAAATAGTTGTTGTAGATATATCAGATAAACATTCAATTTCATAAATTTCACTGCTCCATAAACTATGGCAGAGATATACTGCTGCACCTATCACATTAAAAAGATAACATAATTTCAAATTGTTTTCTATCTCATTCATTTCATAATAGTAATACATTATATAGATGTAGCCACAGCCAGCAATATTTATGTTCCCACATCGATCATGGACATCCACAAAAATTAGTTTATTTCCATTTACTCATCCGAAATAGCGCCTATGACTACTGAGCTTATTCTTCTCAAAAAAAAAAAAACTCTATTATTTTTCTTTAGTACAATAATAAAATTTCAGTTTATCCTTGTTGAAACCCTAACCTGCATAGAGAAGTTAAATGTCATGAACTCCACAATAGGCCTGAGACCATAATAAGCTGCACCAACACCAATCCCCGCAAATCCAGCCTACAAGTGTAGACATATTAATGACTTGAATGTTGGCTGCAGAGCAGTAGAGTCCAGAATAGTAACTAGATTAAATAAGGAGAAGAAAGATCATTATGTGTACCTCAGTGATGGGAGTATCGAGAACTCTTTCAGGACCATACTTCTCTAGAAGACCCTTTGATATCTGTACAAATAAAAAAGTGTCAGTTACTGAATGAGTAAATGATGTAGAAGTTGGGAACAATCTGAATGCAATCATATCTAACCTTATAGGCACCTTGGTATTCTCCAACCTAAGAAGTAAAAGTTTCATTAGAGAAATCAATGGAGACCAGAATTAAATGCGGTCACTTTTAAGTTAATTACTGTTTTACCTCTTCACCCATCAAGAAAACTTTGGGATCTGCTGACATCTCCTCATCAAGCGCAGAGTTAAGTGCTTCACGCACTGTAATCTACAAGGAAGATGAGCACAAAATTAGGCATCGTGGATATGGTTAAAAAGTCAAAAGGCAATGATACACAATAGCAGTATGTCACTGAGCTTAACAGGAACATAAATTTTGAGAGTGTATAGGATGTTAACCATCCAGTTACTGCAATTGCCTATTGCTTACAGAGAAAAAAAAAATACCACTGACGTGACAAACGTAAATCATAGTGAACCCATCAAAATTCAGTAATTGTTTCAACTAGAGACCCCATATCCCGTACTTCCATGTAAACTCTGAACTCTGAAGTATATCACCTGACAATATCCGTACTGATGCACAAATTTGAAAAACAAATGAAAATCACCTCTTTTGCACTTGTCGAGTACTTCTTGGGCAAAACTGATCCTGCAGGCAATACCCTATTCAACCCCTCCTGGAGAATCTACATATACAAAATAAAGATGGTGATGAATCTTAGCATCTGCAATCAACCCAGATGATGAATCACAACCAAAATTGACGCGCATATAATAAATCGTACAGGAGCACGGAACAATCCCAGTCCGACCTTCCGTCTCGAGATCCCCAACATTTTCCTATCAATAAAGCAAAAAAAAGGCAATTTATTTCAGGCCACGAGATCCGACCTACACATCTGTACAATTCCAAATCGGTTCAGCAACCAACAAAAGAGGCCACGAATTGGATCGACAAACACCACGGTCGTCTCAACTCCTGATTGCGGAAATCGGGATCCAAAAATCGAGGAAAGGAAACGAAATTCGCTACGAAAACACGGCGAATCAAGGACGAAAGCGAGAAGCGGCAAAGTACCTCGGAATCGAAAGAAGCGAGAGCGATCGGGCGAGAGGGGGAGGAGCGCAGCCGATGTTGAAAAAAAAGGCCGGTTGTTGGCCTGGCAGGGAGAGAAAGGAGACACGTTGCCTGTGCACCAGACGCGAGATGATGTGACGACAATAGTAATATAGAATATCTAAGGGGGCAAAAGGTAAAATTAATATCAGGAACTTTACTCACTAAACCCCCCTCATTTGTTACTATTTTCAATGACCTCCTCAGTCCGAATAAAAATTTAAAAGGATGAACTTTGATGGATCGTGTCAAAACAAATTTAAAAGAATATGTTTTAAGGGGTGCTTGGTAGACGGGTTTAGATGACGGGAATGAGAATGAAATATGGTTCATTCTCATTCTTGATGCTTGGTAGACGGGAATGAGAATCTGAATATGACTATCATACCCCTAATTTTATAACCAACACCCCCTAGGTTATCGCTAAACTCATTCCCCCCTCAATCAT
>JBBPFQ010772148.1:0-13413 GCA_037974815.1 Kaempferia elegans
TGGATTCAGAAAAATGTCCTGATCATTTTAAAATCATTTTCCAGAATTTATGGACTCGAAATTCGGGATGTTACACCCTTCTATCGTTTCCTTCGATCCTACAGACCGTGCACAAGTGCACGGCCAAGCAGGGCTATGCACTGGAATAAGGCACAATCATGCACAAGTGCACAGTTGTGCAGGACTTCTTGCTACAGATTTTCACACAACTAGGCACACGGTCGTGCAATATTGCATGACAGAGAGGAGATTGCCAAGGGTAATAACCACATGACCATGTGGAGCTCTTCTCTGGCTACTGCACCTTCTCTTGTACGGTCATACATCATGTCACACGACCGTGCAACAGGACTCACGGTCGTGTGAGCCCTCTTCATGCATTGTGTGCTGAAAATCTTCC
This sequence comes from Kaempferia elegans, assembly GCA_037974815.1. Taxonomy (NCBI): domain Eukaryota; kingdom Viridiplantae; phylum Streptophyta; class Magnoliopsida; order Zingiberales; family Zingiberaceae; genus Kaempferia; species Kaempferia elegans. The sequence goes on from JBBPFQ010772148.1 coordinate 401, forward strand.
CCTTTTGCTCAATTTTCACTCTGGAATGCGTCCTGTCATGAAAACTAAGAAAAGAATATATCTCCGCATGAAATATATAGAAGTATGTCATCATATAAGATAAGGTGTAATAAACGTAGATTATACTCATGAATAGTAAAGAGATATGCGTCAAAGCATGCATAAAAACATACAAGAGCATCCAATCACATTGGGATGAGAGGTCATAACCATGCATCATTCACAATATCTCTATGACATAAAATATACTATGATTTCAATAATGAATAATGAGTTGCATACTCTTTGAACGAGTTGTTGTAAAACCTGAAATCACACACATACCCGAGGCCAACAAAATAGTTCACAATAGTTTGTGTGTTTCACACAATTTGTTCTCAACAGATGACAACTCGAGACCATCAAGTCATGTATGTGTCTTGTCAAACGAAATCAGAATATAACACGCATTCACAATAAGTATGAAGGTGCTATATCCTTTAGTTTGTTTGACACAAACTGTCTCATTCTCAATAAAAATAAAGACTCATAATCATAGTAAACATCTCATGCAATTTTCATATCACATATGAAATTCAAACTATAACTTAGTATATGCCTTCGCAAGTGGCTCTGATACCACTGTAAGGATCTAGAGTGATAAACACGCATAAAGCATGGCGAAAAAACTAACTAGATCCTTTGCAGAAGATCCATGTGAAGGACAAACCATATACTAAGTATTGTTAAAAGGGAATCTATCTTTGTTGCGTGTCCTTCACAATCCTGAGAGCAACCTTCTTTTTTCTTTGCGGATCTTAGCGCGATCAAGTATTTGCGCCTCTATAGTATCCACACGAATACACTTCATCCGTCTCACGAACTCATGATTTGGAGAAGAACAACTAAGAAGTGTTAGCCCCTATTGTGTTGTTCGGCCAAAAGAGGAGAAGAAAAGAAGAAGATGCCAAGAGTGAATTCCAAAAGTCTCTCCATGAAAATGAGTCAAAAATCTTTTTATATTCATCTAATGAATACAAAGGAATTTTGTATCTTGGTCTTCTTCTCTTAATGATGAATTAATCTCCATTAATCATCATTAATCTCTTTAACATATTGGATTAACCATTAATCCAATATGCAATTAACCCAATAAGTCAATGATTCTAATTCGAATATATTTGTGTCTAACTCAATGAGCCAAATTTGGATTATACCCAATCCAATGGTTAGATTCATTTGGGTCTAACCCAATGAATATAATTCATATTAGATTCAATCCAATAGTTCAATCTATATCCATGAACCCAATAAGCTTAATCATCTCATAATTGGCTCTTAGAGCTAATACTAACATAAATACCTACTAATTGTGAATTCAATCATAATTTCTCTCATGTTTTGCTTTATATTGTAGATTTCATTAATTGAGTTTAAGATCAAATCACATATATATATAGAATGCACACTCAAAGAGTAAGTTTTATTTATCAAATGAATAATATAATCTTTAAAATGATTACCTTTAGGACACTCTCAAATATAACCTAATTAAGTCCAAGTGGAGCCAGTTGGGAGTAGAAAGCTAGGTAAACTAGTTCAAGTTAAGCAAGCTAGGGCATGAAGCTTGGTAAGACAAGTCCAAGTGAAGTATGTTGGGAGTTGAAACATGGTGGACAAGACCATGTAGAGTAATCTTAGAGCTGAAGCTTGGCAGACAAGTCCAAGTGGAATCATATGGGAGTTGTATCTTGATAACTCAATCTAGATGAGTTAGCTGGAAATTAAGCATCTAGACTCAAAGTAACTGTGAGTAACTTTACATTTTACATCCTACTCATTACATGTAACAACTATAGGGAAGCATTGTTCGACCATTCCAAGCAATTGGATGGAGTCCAAGGCGACTGGCTTGTAATAATTCTCAACGAGTAAAGTCAGAGGATCCAGGTAACAATATCTGGGTCAAGGCGATCGGAGCATAAGAGTGACCAAAGTAGCTTCAAGGCCACCGGGAGATGAGATTATCAATAATCCTTGTTGAGCTTGAGATTTTCAAAATATTGTTTTTAAAAACAAACTAAAAACTTAACTTTTAACATATTCTCTCCCCTTTAACATACACCAAAAACCAACAAACCAAAATAACATCAAACATATTGGTAATGTTTCTCAAAAATAATCCTAAAATATATTATTTATAATATGCGGAAACAATTTTGAAAGACCATGTGAAAAGCACACTATTACAACAACAAAAAATTAAGTGTTTACACACTCATGAGACTTTTCAAAATATTTTTTTTGAGACATCTTTCGAATTCATCAAAAAATGTTAATGTTAATTTATCAAAAATAGGTTTTCAAAAACATTCACAAGGAAAGAATTTATGAATTTCCAAAACTATTTTAAAATTGGGAAAATAGAGTTTCAAGGGAATTTTCAAAACTATTTTTAAATTGGAAATGATTTTCAAAGTAATTTTCAAGAAAAATTGAAATTGGGAAATAGAGTTTCAGAGTGATTTAGAAAAATATTTTGAAACAATATTTTTCAAGTTCTGATAAATATATTCATGTAAAAAATGTAAAAGTATTTTTAAGTCGAAGAGATTTTTTTGAAAAAAGTATTTTTAAACACAAGAAAATTTTTCAAAAAATAATAATTTTTAAGTCATCAGATAACTTTCAAAAAATATTTTTAGTTCTTAGAAGACATATTCTAATTTGCTTGAAAGATTGAAAAAGAATTTGTATTTAAAAACACATTCAACAGACATCAAAATTTAAGCAATATCTAAAAACATCTTGCAATAATTGAACCTTTGCAATTAAGACATTAAGTAAGTTAATGGGTCTTAGAGTCCAAACATGCATCCCATTTTGATTTAAGTTTTGCTAAGAAAGGATTAAATGATTACTTGGCTTGATCACTTTTAAATAAGTAAATAAAGAAATAAGAAATTATTATATGAATTTAGATTTGAAGTTTTATTATTTAATTTAGAATTAAATTTGAATTATTAATTAAGTTTAAATTAATTAAATTAGAGTTTTTAATTAAGTTTAATTTAAATTAATATTATTTTTAAATTAAGTATAAATTAATTAAATTAGTGTTTTTTATTAAGTTTAAATTAATAGAATTTTTAATTTAGTTTGAATTAATAGATTTTTTATTTAGCTTTAATTTAATAGATTTTTAAATCAAGTTTGAATTAATATATTTTTAAATTAAGTTTAGGTTGATTAAATTAGCATTTTTAATTTTGGATTAATTAGATTGGGTTTTTTTAATTTAATTTTGGGTTGATTAAATTAGGTTTTTAAATTAATTTGGAATTAATTAATTAGGATTTTTAATTTAATTTCAGATTAATTAAATTAGGTTTTTTAATTTTATTTTAGATTAATTAAATTTTTAATTAAGTTTAGTTAATGGAATTTTTAATCAAGTTTGAGTTAATTAAGTTTTTAATTAAGGTTGAATTAATCAAATCTTTAATTAAGTTTGAATTAGTTGAATTTTAATTAAGAATTTTGAGTTAATTAATCAAAATTTTATTTCTTTATTTTAACTTAATAGGGTATCCATTCTAAATTATCACTCAATTTAATCTTATGGGTTGTGTGGACTAGTTTATCAATTTTATCTTTAATTAATTTAGGTTGAGTTTAATTGTCGATTATCTAAGTGCATATTTTAGGTTTCAATTTCTAGATTGTGGCAATGCATAATGGTCTTCTTGGGTATCAGAGCAACGACCACTTCTTTAGACAAAGCTGATATGAGCAATTGAACACTTAACTAATCTATTAAAAATCCTAGTCTAACTAATCTAAGCTTTACCCTAAGTGACTATCTAAACTAAGATTTTTTCTTAATATACTATCATCTTTCCCCACCCTAATACTATGTTGAGGAACTGTCAATCAACTCTCCAACGCTCTACTTCTCAAAGCACGTCTTCCTCTTCCCAAGCATTCAACTTCTCGGATGCCCCTTCGACTTCCGGCACACCCACTCAGCCTCCAATCACCCTTATTAGCTTAAGTGATCCGCCTCTTAGGCACCCTCTCAAGCTCCAAGCACACAGCCTCCCACTCCTCTCACATTTTAGTACTTGGCCTCCCAAGCACCCTTCTCAGCGTCACGGACTCAGAAGCCCCACTCGAAGCCATGATTGAGATCCACACATAATTCACTCAGAAGACCCACTCGAAGCTATGATTGAGCTCAACACATAACTCGCTCATCCGAATAGCGTGGATTATATCCACTCATGCAAAAAACATCCCTAAAAATACTATAAATCTTAGCCCACTACAAGTATGACCTTAACAAACGTAAACTGCCTCGAAACTATGATATAGTGAAAGGATGTTCAATTGTCACATAAATATTCAATTTCTAATTACGATGCATTTATAGATAATTGTTTCTCTAAATAGAACGCACAACTAAAAGATATTGAGCATTTGAACTGTCCACCATGAATGTTTCTTGATGTACCTTGACAGTTAATGGAAACTTTTTGTAAAACTGGGCTAATCATCCTAGATTCGGTAGAAAACTTTCATGAAACTGACCAATCATTTGAGATTCAATATTATTTGATGATTAATTTATTTTTTTTAACAAAGGTACGCTATAACAAGGCATGACCCTCGTAGTGCATGATTCCAATTGCCCTACGAATATTAGGAGAACTTCACTTTGTCTGACTGCCTCTTTTTGTTTACACCTTGCATTCGCTTTTCTCATGCTCCCCCATCAGAGCCTGGGTGGCGTGCCAACGCCTCCTGACGCATCTTAACCCGCACAAGTCCGTTCCCATCATCAAAGAAAACTTCGTCACCAGCATCCACTGAGGAAGCGGATTCCAGATGCGTCATCCAACAAGACTTCTCATAATATTTAATTTAACTTCCTTCCCGACATCTGCACCAATTTTTACTTAATTATATACAATGCAACCTTGCAAACAAACAAAAAAAATATTCCTCAAATCGTGAATCAAACTACAAGAAACTAAACCATCCTATGTCCACAAATGAGTGGATCCATAGAAAGCAACACACAAGAAGAATAGCTGAACTCAATGTAATAATCAATATTTAATGGTTACCAAAACATAACATCAGTTCCTAAAACAAACTAATTCACAGTTCCGGTATGTACACTAGAAGATGAACTTGATTCCCCAGTGTTATCTCGTGCATTAGTTTCTTAGTCCTTTTTTTTAGCCTGCCAAAACATGATGAAATAGATGAGCAAGAGAAATGTTGACATGAGCTTAGGCTTGCTTAATAAGTGTTTTGCATTCATCATTTGTCTATTTTGATTTATACCGTATAGGTTCAATGTTGAAGAAAATTATTCCATCATTTCTAGTTTGTGATATACACATGCACTTGCCTGTTGCAATTTTGTGCGCCAGTTGCTTCATTATCCTTGCTTGCACCAGTCAACCATCATTAGATATGAAATGAGTTTTTGAGACATGGAATGCGTAGAGACACCTTATCCTTTCAGCAACCTCACCTATTACACATTTTTGTAGACGCAGCGTGCATTTAAGTATCAGATATAAAAATTGTCAAACGCTTATCCAATTCTGAACTTTTATAGATTGTACAACCACAGTTGACGATGGGACACCACAAGCTAGGAGGATGTAGAGCAGGCAGTTAACAAATTAAACATGACAATGAAATTCTTTTACATTTTACCCATGGTGGATTATACATCCATCATGTTGAAAACCAGCAGCAATTCCATTTATTTCAGAAATTACAAAATTAAGGAGAAATCATATGTGCTAAACAATATCATTACAATTTTCTATTTGGAAGATATAGAACATTAGAAGAAAAAAAAGATTTACAACAGCACAAGTGAAAATTGTAGTTATCATTCCGGCTTCGTATGGTACTTCCATATTTTTATGGTTTTCCTGTTAACCTTGCACTTCTATTTCAACATTTTCGTCATCTTACATTAAACTTCTATATAATATTTCTTCAGATTGACTCATAAAAGTTGGCTAACAGAGTTTTATAATTTTTTTTTGGGCTTGCGACAATTACAGAACGTTCCACAATTCATATTAATCTCTTGCAGTGGGGAATAATAGTTCACCGATACTTAAGTAATAATTTCTAGCAACAAGTTCCATTTAAAAAGGGGAACATTGGTTTTTCAGTAAACAAAACGAGTTTAACTAGAAATATGTTTAATATACTTACAGTTGATGTGTTCCTTGCCCTCTTGATTGCAGTCATTGCATCTGTACATGATCATTATTATTACTGAACTTTTAGGATAAATTGTAACTGAAGATCCGAACTTTTAGTTGGAGGCACACCTGATACGAGAAGAGGCTTCTCCAACAAATCGCTTCTCTATATCATTCCAGATAGCCCTAAACAAAGTTGACCTAAAAAACCTAATCTGAGATATAATGAGCAATTAGAAGCTACAGGCACAACTAAGATTTAGTCATCCAACTAATTGAACAAAAAAAAAACAGCAAGGCAACAACAAATAGAAATATTGAGTACTTATGTGATATAGATAAAAGAATTTACCATAATGGAATTGCTGCCACAAGTACATGGGATAGCTGCCATAATTTGTGATGATGTGAATCCACTAATGCAATTACATATTCAATGATATCCTTTTCCTAATCATAAAAGAGAGAAAAAAAACAGTGTTAGACAAGAATTCCAGCACAGCCCACCAAAAATAACCTATCGAGAAAGAATGACTACTTGAGTATCCTAAATTGGAGTGAGGAGCTCATTGATCAATGAAGGAATGCTGCTTATGTTGTATTTTGAGAGAGGGGGGTGGGAAGGTGGGGTACCTTCTAACTCAATGGAGCACCTTTTACTTACATATAGCAACCCTTACACTAAATTAAACTTCAAAATTCAGAATTAACAGATAATGCAACATAACATTGTGCATGTGTATTTTTTTTAAAAAAAAATTGTAAATTTGTGCTTCTTACCATGGAACTCAAGGATTCAATGTGTGAATGTGTAGATTTAGAATTCTCTTCCACAAAGCGATGGAGAAGAGAATACTGCTCAGAGATAGGAAGGTAATCACATGAATGAGATATAAACTTCTCGATCAAATATATCCATTTGCAAGATAAAAAGCCCAACAATGATATTTCCTGTATTTAAATTGAAATAAATCATGCAGCTACTATTGAGATATTCATCCAAATATTAATAAAAGTAAGCATAAGTAACAAAAACAACAATACAGAGTCAAGGGAAGAAATCACGTTTTCTTTCAGGGTTTGGAAAATTTCATCCTGTTTATGCACCAAGGAGCCACTGAGCTTTATCCCTATGGTTAAACTCTAGCTTTAGCAGTTTGCATGCCATTTGTCAAGGATCTATTTGGTTACTAAGACTTGAGACTTTCTCATTAAGGTTAAAAAAAATGGACCATATTTAATAATATATTTTGGTCACATGTGTTACTAGTTCCAACTGCAAGTTAGAATTTAATTATCTACAACTATGTCGTATGAATGGGATATCTTGATGCTTAACAAGATAACACTTGATGTCTTTTAAAACATGGTTTAACTCCAAGATATCTCAAGACGCACACATGTAAGCAATATATGATCCAACCAGCCAATATTGATAATTGCCAATACATATGCATGCAGTTTATAGTTCAAAAAGATTGCAACATTAAGAAAATAATAAATTATGCACGACATCGTCTCACAAAAAATATAAAAAGGCATATACATTGTCATTGTCATTGCCATCATCATGGAGCTACACCTAATACTTGTACATATTAGTTTTGTTTCCATTGTATCACATCTTGTAAACCCATCATCCATCTTAAAATTCTCATATCTACTACATCAATTTTTTACATGTGTTGCTTCATAACAAGCAAATACTTAGGGTGCAAAAATGAACCCGACCCGAGTCGACCTGAAAAAAATAAGGTTCGGATTGAAAATTTTCAGGTTCGAGTTGAGTTCGGGTTGGAGGGATTTCGGATTGAAAATTTTTGGATCGAGTAGGGTTGGTTCGGGTTGACCCGATTTTAGGATTTAGTAACTTAGTGGGTATTTTTTGGTCAAATTAAATTTTATTTTAAAAATTAAGATGATTTTATGTATATTAATATCAATGCTAGTATGATAATGATAAAGTATTGAAATAAAAGTGAAGAATTAGTTGAAAAATAACTTTAAAAAAGTCATTTTGAATAAGATTTTCGGGTTGGGTTTGAGTTGGTCGAGTTGGGGTTTAGGAGTCTCGGGTTGAATTCGAGTTCAGGTTGGAACTTAAAAAATTAAAAAAAAAAAACTCAATTTGACTTGAATCCGATCCGACCCACCCGAATTGACACCCCTACAAATACTTAAATCCCTAAAGTGTGATGGGTTAGCAAAGCCTAGTGAAATTTTGCTTTTGGCTTAAAGAACACAATGATCACACAATATTCAATTCACATCTACCACATAAGGTACTACATTAATCAACCTAGCAAAATAAAAATTTATATCTACATGTTAATATATCAAACTAATTATTCTAAGCAATCAATAATTCCATAAGCAGTATTTTAGTATGAAACTAAATACTCCACATAACACAAATACATAATGTGTTATTGGTAACCAACCTATCAAAGATAATTCAATATAAAAGAGATTTTCTGTGTTGACTTGAGCAGAGCTAAAATTGGTTTGATCAAATCAAAATTGACTTAGGTTCTAACCTAGGAGTTCATTTAGCCCACCAAATCATGAGGCCACAAGTGGATGCAATGTGGTCCTCATTGCATAGCAAACGCAGCTGTCTTATGAGCCTCTTTTTCAAACAATGGTCACATATAAAGTGAATCTATGTGGTTTCTTAAACTATGACTGGCTATGTATATTGCTTTGAGTATTACTGTTGAACATCACTTATTAACAAATCTGTCACCAGTAATCATGAAATTTAACCTACCCATTTGTCTCCGTTGTTTACTGCAATATGCAAAAAGAAGAAATAATAATTAGATATGCCAGTATTCATAATGTTGATTCCTAAACTCTGTAAACCCATGATGCTTTAGTTTGATAGCATCAGCTATATCATTATTAGAAAAAGGTACATATCACCTAAAAATAACTCTAGGCAAAAACAGATATAGCACAATCTTTGTATAGAAGTTAATTATGGTAATAGCAATATTTAGAATAGACAATAGATAAGCATTTATACTGAAGTATTGTCAATTATAGAAAGAGCATAACATATCTCCATACAGAATTAAATATAAAAAAACTCTGCTTCAGTTGTTACCACAATTTCGAGAAGGTGTCCATCCTCAACATCTGATGAAAATTTTAATTGGTCAAGGACTTTAATCCATTGTACCTTAGGAGCACTGAAAATCAATTTGGCACCAGAGAGAATTTTGATTGTTCTTTTGTCTGTTAAATATAATAAACACCTCATCCGCCACTGGCTCCAATGGAAAAACTCGGACATTTTCCTTTTTAGAGATAAAATGGAATTCCAGCTCAAAAGACTTTACAACATAAAACAAGGTAATGGCAAATCTCCATTAATACAGGATGGTGGCAAATGGAAGCCCAAAGAATCATAAATGTGTCAATTCCATATGGTTGCATTAGGATGGAAGGAGTCTAAACTCTGGATTGCAAATGAAAACACAGTTTTGCAGATCCTTCACGTTCATTGAAGTAAAAAACTACTTGGTTTTTGGCTACAAATCTATGGTATCGTTGTTTGACTGCAACATGAATTTACTTAAAGGAAAATACATCAGAAACCTTAATCCATAGCCAACAACATGAATTTACTTAAAGGAAAATACTTCAGAAACCTTAATCCATAGCCAACGTTGCAATCTCCACTAATATAATTGCCAATTTTTTAAATCAACTCTACTATTTTGGGGCGGCGTGCACAGATAGTCGAATAAGCTAGGGAAGATGGATAGCTTTTATTGCTGCAATTACAAACTTATATGACTATTTCTAAAGAATTAGCAAGGTTGCACAAAACAATTAGCAGCAGAAATAAAGCATATATAAAGCAGAAATAAAGCATATATAAATCACACACACCATAATTGCTAACAAGGCATATAACATGGTTCAAAACTCTCATTCCTACTCCCTAAGACTCACGGATGAGTCACTTCTGGGAAGCTCACTATCTTTCTCCTTCATGGATAGCCTCTAAAGGTGGAGAAACCTCTTATAACAATAGCAGAATAATGAAGATTAAGAGGAAGCCTAAAGAATACACTGAAAGGCTCAATACGACCAAACACTATCTTGTCAATCTTCAAATGTCCACCTTGCTACCCTTTATATACCCTTCAACACCTTCAAAAATAAAATGATTAACCCAGTTAGCCTCATTGACTATCTTTGGGGGTGGCCGACCCTTTAACAAGATTAGCTTGTTTGTTGATCTATCATCAATCTGTCAACTCAATTGTTTCAATCTGACTCTACCAAAGGCTATTTGAGCCGACTAGACTCCACCATCAGTCAATTATTCCACTATAGCCCTTAAGTGATCTGATCATTGAAGCAAAGTCTTATTAGTTCAACTACAAATCAATCTATTTTCTAGTCAGCTAAGATAAAAAAAAACATTTTATTTGTTGGTTGTGAGACTAAGTCAACTTTTAGTCAACTCAGTTTGTTAATCGACAAGACTCAACTCCAGTTGACAACTGCACTCGATTGTTGACTGGACACTCCAATTGACCTCCTCCCAAGGATACATTCTTATAACTCTCACAACACACTTACCAGAATTTACCTTCAGCAACCGCTTGACTTTTCTACCAAAGCCTTCTTCTATTGTGTTGTTACACGGATGCACTGAGCCCATGGCTCGCTCTGCGTGTCATCCTTTATGCTTCACCTACGTAGTTTGCCTTCTTTTAGCTATCATCAATGTTGTACCTCAATGCTCCAAACTCTAACCGACTCGAGCCACCAAGCCATCCAACTTGGTCATGTCAAGTCATCCTCCCCGATATGCTCCAAAACCACCTCAGTAGTTCTTATCTTGTAGTACCTCAGTTGCCTCATACATACCTCTTTAATCTCCAATAAACCTCCAATCACTGAGCATTTTACCTTGTCACACCAAATCATCATCTACACAACCTCGTAGAGTCACAAGCTCTCTAAGCTTCATGTCCTGCCAAGTTCCTTGCACAATGCAACACATACTAAATTCACATACAAGGCTAACTTTAAATCTTTTACACAAACATCAAAACTCAAGTCGAACCCGACCACTTAGAGTATGATTACACCAACAATACTCCCTTTTTGATTTTTGACAATCCAAAGATAGGGAAACCAACAACAAACTAGGTTCCCCCTACACCTAAGCTCCCCTAGAACTAGAAATTTCAAAATTTCCATTAAAATAGAACAAGGTTTATAACTTAACTTTTTCCCCGTCTTCCCCTTTAACAATCACCAAAAAGATGCACCAACAATTTAACTATTCTTGGTTTAATGCATCTAACATGATCATTACATTATATCCAAAAGCCTCCTGGATTTTATCATGAATACCAAAGTTATTATGATCTCCGCATGCAAAATATTCCAATTATGAACATTCAGCAATGTTTTAGTCGACTATCTGCATGCCTTAGTTATTGCACCAATAAAGTTTAGAGCTTTAGAAAATTTCATCCTTGGTCTCATGAGGTTGAAAAGCTCAACCTTGAACTTTACCTCCCCTCAAAGTATAAATGAGGTTCATTTCGTATGCTAGGTACCTCCCCCTAAAGACCTACCTACCCCAAAAGACATACCTACCCAAAGGGTTACCTCCCCATAAATATAGTAAGGGCAAGTAAAATGGTAGTGCATCACCAATGTAACATCATTAGGGATAGCCATAGCCTAAATTCATAACTAGCAAGAATTGTGTGAATTTGAATGTGCAAATGCACTTAGTAGTCGACTAATCCTTTGATATTTGCAAATGCTAGTGGCATAACTGTTAATGAGAAGATCCAAATGAGTTTATCATGGGATAGAACACATAAGAATTTTTGACAAAAACAAAACCATACAGCATAGTCATAACAAATATTGCAATTAAACGTAGCAAGCATAGCATTCAAATGATAGCTAGGAAATAAAAACATCCAACTGACCATCAAGGCCATAATATCTAAATACATGCCATAACTAAAAATCAATTATTCGTAGGAGGTGGTGATCATGTTCCAATTACGCAACATCGCATCCGCATCATTTTGTCGCTGCTGAAACTTTGCGAACTACAAACTGTGATCCATCAATCTAACGACAAAAGTTCACTATCATGTGCTAAACTCATCAAGCCGTCACTCAATAGAGCTCTGTCCCATATGCAACTCCTCGAACTTAGTCAAGTGCGAGAAGCCCTCCTCGAGAGTGTCCTTAACCTGATCAGGTCACTTCTCAACGGTCGCAAGAAGCTCATGTGTGTTGCCCTCCTGTGGCTCTCCCTCCTCTTCGCATTATAACCCCGTTTTCCACTCCATGCATATCATGCCCTTGACCTCGGCCAACTAGAGCAAATTGCTTAATTCCTATTTGATCATAGCTGTGCGATAAGGGTTATGGCATTTCCTCTAGTGACATCAATGTCCAGAGACTAAAAAAATTGAGATACCAATCAACTAATACATCCACTAGTCGACTGACACAATCTTTGCAGTTGCTCCAACTTGAGTTAGCGCTTTTTTCATTCCCCCAAGGTTCAAGTCTTGACTTGCCTTGGCGCTTTTTTCTATATTTGTAGACACTTATTCAAGGGGATCACGGTGACTTTCAAATTCTCGTATCTTTACTTGTATATTTGAGGTGGAAAATTTGTTCTTAAACTCAATATATATCCCTTAACATGAATTAAATGGTGTAAAAATAATATTTAACTATGCTCAACTGTTTGAAAAAGAAAAAAATGACACTAAATTAGCAAAAAGGGTT
>JBBPFQ010772359.1:0-13409 GCA_037974815.1 Kaempferia elegans
GTAATCTTCTTATTTTGAAAAATAAAACACTTCTCTTCGTAGTCCCAATTGTAAAACATATTTTCTACAAGCCCTCTTATATTGGGAATATGCGATATGTCAAAAGCCTAGCCAAATGGGGTTTTACTTACCAACTCCAACTGGCGACCGTTTGGTTCTAGTCCATTTATGAATGACTTAAATTGGGGGACGTTGCTTTTCCATTGAATTTTCTTCCGGTATGCACGAGAAGTAGGGGTCCTGTCACACGTAGATATCTGGCTCGCCATTCTATTCTGTCGGAATAAAACATCGTATCTTAGTGATAATCAGATGGATTTTGCAGCTTCAATTGAAATTTTAGTTTTCAAACTAATTTAGATACCTATCTATGTACCTTGATAGAGGGGGTCGCAGTAGTGGATGGGGAGCTGCTACAACTGGTTGGGAACAAGTACTATGCCACAACGTTGTAGTCGTCACTAATGTCGATTAACAGCTATCGCTTCTTATCGAATTCCATAACGTACAACTTAAGTCGAAAAACATACAATCAGTTAACACCATTGTAGCAGCAAGGAGAAGAAAAAAACACGTTGCCGCTATTCGCCTGATATACATATATATCAGGCATATATATCAAATTTTTTTTCTTCTCCTTCCTGCTACAATCACTCAACACCATTGGTCACGTTGCAGCGGAGGGAGCAGAAAAAAAAACCATAACCCTAAAAGTAAAATAACAAGAGAGTTAGTAGTTGGAGGAGGATATATATTCAGAAAAACCAGTCGTCACCTTGCAGAGAGAAGGGTAGAGGAAGGAACTGGCGGCGGAGAGATATGGGCAAGCTAAAACCTGTGAAAGAAGGTACGAGCGGTGTAGCGGTAGACGGTTGCAGAGGTATCGATTTGTGGAGGCGACGGCGGCGGAGGCGAAGTCGACGCAATAAATGTTGGCGTCGGCCGGCAGGCAGAATTTATAAGGAGAACGAGAGCGAGAGGGAGAGAGACGAAGCGTCGGAGAGGGAAATGGCGGGTTTTTAAATTTCGGGTATGTTGGCAAAAATATGCAGACACGGCAGCTAGCTACGACAACGTTGTGGCAGCTCCCGATCGAGTAGTTGCGACAACGCTGTGGCAGCTCCTTATCGGGTAGCTGCGACAACGCTGTAGCAGCTCACGATCGAGTCACTGCGACAATGCTGTGGCAACTCTCCATCGAGTCGCTGCGACACGCTGTGACAGCTCCAGATCGAGTAGCTGCGACAACGCTGTGGCAGCTTCCCATCGAGTAGCTGCACCAACGGTGTCGCAGCTACTCAATAGGGAACTGCGACAGCTGTTGTGGCAACTCCCACAAGGTCGTCCCGGCGTGACCTAAACCCTAGGCTTCGATAGGCAAGGTGAAGCAGATGGCGACAAAAAAGGGGCAAAGAGCATAGCGAAGGTTGTGAGGGCGGTGTAGCAGAGAGGAGGTTAGACGAAGGAAACGGCGGTGGAGAGCTATGGAAGCGATTTTACCTGCTAGAGAAGGGTACTGGGCGGTGTAGCGGTGGACGGAATAGGGATTAGTCGAAGCAGCTGCGTTGTAGCGGCGGCGAAGGCAGGATGCATGGAAGGCGACGACACGATGCACGGTCGACTGGCTGGGGAAGGAAACAGAGGGCGAGAGAGAGATGGAGTTGGGGTGAGGGCGATGAGTGATAAAAATAATTCGCGTAGCCGCTGACAAGTGAACAGGCGAAAAAATATAAAATATGTTGACGCGGCAGTGCTACAATGCGCGTTGGACACGAGGGGTCGGACAGGATATCAATCTGTGTGTGTGTATATATGTGTGTGTGTATATATATATATCAAAGTTAAAAATGCATGTTATATTTATTAAAACATTAAAAGATTACTCTAAAGTTAACAATTATATCTATTTTTATTTACATCAAATTTAGTAAATATGTAGAATTTTCTTTAATAAAATCTGTATATGCAATTTCTCTCAAGCTGCCTTTTAATATTTCATCTTAAACAAAAACTCTTGATCCAGAAACTTTACATTTTTCCCCCAGCTCATTTCACACTTTCTATCAACACTAAAAAATAAACTGTCTATACACGGCAAACTTTGCATCAGTGACAAATATATCGAGAAAATTAGCCGTCTGTTGTAGTAACTGAAGAGTATTCACATTCAATGCTGTCAGCCTTAAACCGCTTGTTTCTTATTGTAATCCATTGAATCCTCCATTTGTGAAGCAAACTCGTCCTGCACCATATAAAAAAACGTCATATGGATAGACAATAATCAAACACTGCTGGAAAATAGATGTTCGCTGGTGTTACAGCATGTGATCAGTGGAAGAAAACAATGTCAAAAAGCTAATAATACAAAAAAACAGGTTCATTTTGAATGTTCTGTTCGTACTTATCGGGAAAACTATTCAGGCTTCCGTGCTCCTCTCCAGAGCTTTGATTATTCACATAAAAAAGCAATAAAACATCTCACATAATGATTTTTCATGGGTCACAGTTACGATGAAACATTCAGGGAAACCTGAATTCGGGATTTTGCCAGAAAATAAACTTGGGATGAGAAACAAGTGACCATCAAAAATCAAGATTAGCACTCACATAAAGAAACAATATTCAGAAAATTTTACCTGTCAGGTTCAATTTCTCGCTTGGCAAGCATGAGTGCCAAGAAAACAGGAACCATGGCAGCAAATAGATGCTTAAGGGTGTGTCCGCTGAGAGTTTGATGTGTAAATTTGTAGATCTGCTTATCCTCTGCTTCTTCCACTTTCGCCAAAAGATAAAATGCTGCACGTCTGACGGTCAATATTTTTTTTTTCCTTTGAAAATTGAAAAAAAAAAAAAAAGGAAAACAAAGAAACCTACAATTTCAGTGGAGAAAACAATTCTACTTGGGTCTCAAAGTTTTTCTTATAATTTGAGAGTGAGTAGGATCTTGTCTAGAATCTGTTTGAAATTGTTAATGCTCACTCATACAAAGAATTTGCATTTTGGACAATTCAGTGTCGTACAGTTTTTTAGGTTGGTAATGATTCTGGCAGAATATATTCATTCATGCTGAATTTTGGTGCCAGTGGAGTGGTTTTGCCAGATGGTAAAATGGATTTTGAGAAAAATTCCATTTTTTAGGTTGCTAACACTCCATTGCAAGATTGCTGATTTCCCTAGCAACTATATAAAAAAGATATCATAATAGAATTCAACAAAAAGGCAAACACTGACCTGCTGCCCATAACCAGTATGATGAATGTGTATACATTGGTGGGATCAGTATAGCCATCAAAGGAATAATGATACAAGGAAGGAACTGAACAAGTGCATATGGGCGCAAATCATCAAAAAATCTGTATATATTGGACATGTTAAGGAAGACGGATGATGCTATTCCATAGATTGTTTGTAAAGAACAAAAAATAGAATGGTTAAGAAAAGAAATGTGGTAATAACAAGCTTACCTCCAATATAAGATGCTAAATATACCCGCAATAACAAGTGGTGCAATTGATGTTGTTCCAGTCTTCTCATCAACCCTCTCAATGATGAAAATGGCCATGATAGATGTGAAAGCAACAGTCATCTGGGATTATCAAAGATTGTAAATTTACAAGTAACAATAACCTTTAACATCCATGCTCACACAGATAAAAATGAAAAAAATATAGTGGACTTATTAAATAGGATGCACTTGCAAAGAAGACAAACTGACAATATGCCATCAAAGGGCCAAAACACAGGTTAGTGTGCCACATTAGAAAAGGGTACAACAGAAATAAACCAGTATTATCTACAAGCATAACATACATTAACAGTTTAACCATTAAGCTTATTATCTAAAAAATACTTAGGAATATAAACTTAATATAATATTATCTATAATTCAAAATATATTTCTCGATTTTAATTTTTTAAAAAATAAACTAATATAATTAATTCAATTATACCCAGCAAAAGTGCAGTTAATTTTATATATGGTATTAAAACTCGATCAATTGTCAAATTTTAAATTTTGTAAAGGTTTTAAAAGGATGTTCAACCTTAGTTATTATCATTGTTTATTCAGTTCATGATTATTCCTAATCACTGATTTACACATCACAAGTTCAACAGACACTAGCATGGGTTTAGTTCTGAGTTCATTACTCAGGGGGCAATCATGGAAAATAGCATTGAGTCTGCTGACTTGTAGTTACTGACCCTACTATGAACAGGAAAGAAAACCAATTAATTTATATGTATATGTATAGACTATAGAGAGAGATAAATAGAAAGTGAGGGAGGGAAACTGGTTCCAGCTCTTTAAATCTTGAATATATTACTTGCACAATATCTACAAGGACATTGAGTCTATCATAAAAAAATCCATGAGAAAGAAACCCAGTTCAATGTTGGAGAGAATGAAGTGTTCAAAATTTAGACAACATGGTTTTGTATGTGCACGGTGCACCCATAACTCCTATATGGGTTTTCTAAGGAATAAGATAAATTTGTCTTCAGATATTTTGACATGAATTTGTACTGGAGGTTTTGCCTACACATCTCCTGTCACTAGTATTCTTATCCTTGCCTATGGATGTGCTTGCAACTTCTGCTGCTTCAGCCCACCCACGACCTTCAACTTATCCATGTCTCTGGCTGCTGCATCTTTATACACACATTTTCCCATTATCCTTGTCACTAGGATGGCACAAGCTCTCTTCCTCTCATAGCCGTAATAATGCAGGATAAGTACAAAGGAGAAAGATAAGAGGAAGAAGAATAAGGCGAAGAATAAAGATATGGAAGAGAGAATTTGTATATCTAGATATTAACAAAGTCAGAATCTTGGAAGAGTTCAAATCCAGATCTTTAGGGTATTTAACATTATTCAGTGACACCAAATAGAACACGACCTTGCAAGGTGAGCTAACTAATTGATGATGCCTTCCAGAGGTCAACTTATATTTGAACGCCCTTTCCAATGAACAATATAATATTGCAATTTAACTTGAGCAGGATGGATTATTCAAACACCCTTTCCAAATGCATAACAGAGAGATTCAAAAAGGAGTACACACAATAGTAGTAGTGGTCAGACCAAGAGCATAAACTGTTGCTGGCAACCAGTGGAAGGACTATGGTAGATCCTTACTCTAGTTGACATGAAGGTTCCACCTGTTTGCTTCTTCCAACACTGCAAAGCCATTTCTCCAGGTGTTTTTGATGTTTTTGTGATATATGTGCTTTTGATGAAGTTGTGATATATGAGATTTGAAAATGATCTTGGCAAGGGATAGGATCAGAACAGAGGTAGTATGTCCCTTTGAGGTTAATGGGTTAAAGTTACTGAGTTGCATTTGGAAAGGAAGTGTGTCAAATGTTTACTGCAAAGTTTTTTTTGAAAGCTAAATATGTGAGCCAAAGTTAATCCTCAACAAACTAGGGAGGCTATCAATGGAGCAGATCAAAAATTCCAAACTTAACTTTACAATGCTCATAGAAAGATCTAAACACAGAACAACTTTACAAGGTTGCATGAAATAAGGAGACAAACAAATAACTTCATCGAAGTGGAGCTTTACTTTGACATTGGATTAGACACTCCAGAAGTAAGATTGTCAAAAATTACTCCAACAATCCAAATAGAATGCATATGGAAAAAAAAGGACAATAGTTGCTCTGAGAAAAGATTTTGTAACCTCGTCTGTCAGTAACTAGTAGGGCATCTTCTATGCATCAAAATAAAATCATAGTAATATTCATAAGAAATAGAAATGAAGGAATGAAATGAAACTAACAGGTAAGCGATCCCAAACAAGCGTAGCATCATTTGGCTTGAGGTGGTAATAGGAAGAACCAAATGCAACAGCTGCTACACCAAGAAAGAAGATTGACCAACCCCAGATCTCACCCTCCAATCTGTCAAAAAAATGAAAGGGATAATTGAAGACGCTAGCTGCATGCAATTGTTATGACCAAGTATCAAATCACCACCTTAACTTAAAGTAGTTCCTGTGAAAGCAAAGTATAAACCCTGCAATGCCAATAAAGAGAAAAGGAATGTTCGAAATCACATTTAATGTGTTGGGTATACCTGTAAAAGGGCACAGACAAAAAGTCAGTAATTAAAATAAATCCAGTAAACATGAAGTTAAGAATCAGAAATTCAACAATGGTACTAGAAATCCAGGGAATATAGAACTGCGAAAGCAGACACACTGCTCACAAATCCTAGATCACCTTTTTTTTTCTGCCCAGAGAAATGTTCTTAACATGCCATCATCAAATACTCAGCCATGACACTTACCCATCAATGTCGTGATCAGATTAGACGTTCTTATAAAATCTGGTATTTAATGCAATAATCCTGTGAGAACATTATTTGGAACTGTATGATCTAGTGTGCCATAAGAATTCTAAGAAATTAGTTTTTCATGTGAATTCGCCCTGGTTTCACCATGTCACTTATTAAGGCACTATCTGAAAACTCTTTCAGGACCAAATGCATGCCAATATTGAATTTCCCTGGCTATATTATGTACCCTATTGAGCACCTATTTGAAATCTCTTCTAAAACCAAGTGTGTTACAATGTGTCAAGTTTTAACATAAATCTTTAAGCTCAAACAAAAAGCAAATATAGCCACAGAAGAGAAAAGACCCTACATAAATTCAAACACATTTTATAATCCAAACTCACATGTGTCGCAGATCACATGTAGAACAGATTAAATGTCTTAGCCTGGAACAAAGTCAGGTCACATCAAAGAACGTTTAGGTTAAATTTAACTTCCATTTTTAACCAAATACGAACTGCTCAAAGTCTTCCATGAACCACACACTACGAAACATAAATCAAGACAACGAACTTAAATAAATAAGATGTAAGTTAACGAACAAAATTCTAAAAATATAATTGAAAATGAAAACAAAATGACTCCTTTGGTATAAACAAGGACTTAGCTGTGGAAAATTCAGTAGTGAATAAGATTCCAAGAAAATTAGAGC
Source organism: Kaempferia elegans (assembly GCA_037974815.1). Lineage (NCBI taxonomy): Eukaryota > Viridiplantae > Streptophyta > Magnoliopsida > Zingiberales > Zingiberaceae > Kaempferia > Kaempferia elegans. Next base: position 6,993 of record JBBPFQ010772359.1, read on the forward strand.
TGTGTTAAACCAAGAAATCCGATGCCAACAAAAACCCTAAGTTTGGAGTGGGTGCTACCGAGGAACAACTCGCGTTGATCGGCGAAGTCATGGTATTCCTGAGATTGAGGGATCGCCGGAGTAACGATCATCAAAACGACGAAAATAACGATGGCCGCTCCCCAAGCGTACAATTTCCTCGATCCCCTCATTGCTTCTTTCGCGCTGCTGTGATGCCGTCGCTGGAACTCGGACGACAACTGCATCCCTTGGCGTCGAAGGAAGAAGAGGGCAAGATTTAAAACGGATCGCATACGGATAACGATCCGAATCCAGCGAACCGATCCGATCGAATCAATGATCGTAAACGAATCCTTCTTTAATTAAAATCAAATTTTTGATTCTCGATTAAATCTATTAAATTCTACCATTATCTAATCTTCATTTGTAACCTTTATTCCCAATTGAATGATCCTTCAATTAAAATGTTCTTATTTGAAGTCAAACCAAATTAATAAAAATAATAATAATTCAGATCTAGATTTCATCAGATTAAATTCTAAAGATATCTAGATTTCATCTAAAGCAGAAATTAAAACTACTGGTTTGAATCGCCAAAAGGACACTTTCCTGCTTGAATGCAAATGTCCTCATTTGAGGTCGAACCAAATTGATTAAAAAATATGATAATCTTGAAGTTTTCTCAAAAAAAGAATTAGATAATATCATCAATCGGTTCTATCTCACGGAAAATTTCAGATTGTTTTTAAAGTTAACTTTTACAATATTCATCCAATAGATTTGAATTTCTTTTGTATGACACATTTATAAGAAAAAAAATTCTTCAAATGAGACATTATAATCACGGGATATTAGACTTCTAAATTATCTTCCATGAATACTTCTCAATTTATCATCACCGATGGAAAACATCTACTGAGTTGGACTGGTCACTAAGTTCGATATTACTTTAAATTTTTTTTCTCACTCCATTGTTATTTCCAAAATAAAAATCATAGATAAAATAAAAACAGAGAATTATTCTGAAATTTTCCCTTGTCCTGATTAGATTGTCATTACTTAAATGGATTTATCTACTAAAACAGATCCAAATCAGATTTGTTCACGGATATGTCAAATAAAGGCGATCACGTTCAATTTGTCAGGCCCTCCATTTATTCGATCGCCGAAGGCACCTCAAAATAGTTGTATCCAAAGTGTGTGCAATTCGAACTCTCAACTCTCAAGTCTCGTCACGATTAATTTCCCAACTAACTTCGTACTGCAAAACGACAAGTCAATATGGAACAACGATATGGAGCTGAATTGCTTCCAATCAGGGAGATAACTGTGCCCATACAGTTACACACAATCAAACAATTCCACGTAACGACAGTTTAAAGTTCCTCACGAAAAGCTTTTACTTTTACAGTAATTATGCGAATTAGTTTTCTGAAGAAATTAAACCCAACAGATTAACTAGGAACAGGTTCGACCTAGGAGAGAAAGGAGTCCATTCGATGCCTTTCACATCAGACCTCCATACTCATCTCGAACACACAATAGATTCTGATGGCGACAAGAAGAAGGGAAGAAGACGATGAAATGAAGTGACTGAAAGGGCCTCCATCTCCATGTGCTCGCTGCTCGGACAATGAATGAATCAACGAGCCTATTTTCTCCTCCAAGACGAGGACGTTAAAGAACGGACGAGATAACAAAAAGTGGGACAAGATGGAGCTTTGACAGCTCCCATTTTGGTTGTCTCTCTGCCCGAGTAGATATATAGTGGCATTGGCTAAGGACATGACAGAATGGTTAACTACAAATAGTTCGTAGATTTGGCATCATGCCCTTCCACTCTTCTATTGCTCCAAAAGAGATGAGATCTCTCATTACAGGCACATGCAGCATGTCATAGCTTCTGGTCCAATGCTATGCAAAAGTTTCAATAACTTGGGACCAAAAAGGAGAAACAAAAGTAATGGATTTTTTTTTTTTTAATCAATTTGTGCCTCCATAAGGATACATATACAAGCTAATTAATCATAAGTAAATTAAATGGCACTTGCACACGCACAGGCACAAATTCATTCCCATAATTCCCTCAAATTAACTTAACAGGCAGAGAGTTAAGTAGTATCGATGGATTGATTTGCATGATCAGCTAGCGCTTGGGAGGGCACTGGTAGCACTTGGTGAAGAGGCCAAATGTGTCCACTTGGTGCACGAAGTTGATCATGCTCGCCCACCCTCCGAACCCAAACCCAACGACCAGCACCCACACCGCCACGAACACGTTGACGCAGTAGTGACCCAGCCAGCCTCCTAGAAAAGACGGAGGCCTCTCTACGGCATTCTGTCGAACAGTTAGTCGCCATGCGTGGCAGAGAATTAGCACACTCAAAGCTAGCTAGCGATCGAATTAAACAAAACTGAAACTCTGTCTAGCAAATTTAATTAGACATGCACCTCTCTTGCTGAAGCTGGAGCGAAGGTGATCATGTGAGCCATGGCAGGGATGATGTAGACTGTGAAGCTAACGAGAAGGGAGCCGACGGTGGAGTTGATGGGGCCAAAGAAGGGGAACACGATCGCTAGGAACCATATGGGAACCACCACGGGGAGCCTCGCCAATGCCCGCTTCAACACGCTCTTCGTCTCGTGCATGCCGATCGCCTTCTCCCACACGAAATACAGAGGCGTGCACGCGAATCCGAAGGTTATAAACTGCATGTACATGAGCATGAGCATATACATATATATATATATAATTAATCAACGTTAAAATAATAAATGGAAGCTGTTGCAATATGTTAATTAATTTAGTTGATTAATTAATTACCTGATGGATGAGCATGAGAACGACAGCAGTGTCCCTGAAACCAGTCCTTGGAAGCAAGGAGAAGGCATTAGAATGATTGAGGAGCATGTCCCCGAAGGCCCAGTACATGGCAGCTGCTGATGGAAGGGTGAGAGTTAGCACATAAAGTGTGGCAAACAGGTACACAAGCTTAAACTTCTGTGGCTTCCACATGGCATGCATGATCTCTCTGCAAAATGGAAAATCGGTCTAAACACTCAGTATGAAGAGGTTTATATATATATATATATATATATATATATATAGATAATTAACAATTCGTTGGTCAGAACTCAGAAGGGATTAAAATATTTGTCTCACACTGTGACAGCATGGCCTCCAAAAGTGTAGAGAATGTTAGTAGCACCTGTGAAGTATAGTACCATCGTGGTCGGACCTGAATGGACGACACCTTCCACCTTGAAATAGATCAAAACATTCTCTAGAGGATGAGAATTTATAATAATTAAGAAGGGTATTTATATATAGGTGGTTAATTAGTAGCTAATTACAAACCTGGCCATGGATCAAGGCAGCTATTGCTAGATACCATGCAGTAAAGGTGGTCATCATGAGGCCTATGAAGGACCAGATTCTGTAGTTGTGGAAGGAAGGGATGAAAACTGTTGTAGCACAACATGCCCCAAATACGTAGGTCCAGGTTCTCTTGTCGAGATTATCATTGATGTAGTAAATGTTGCTGCAAAAACAGCAGCAGATCATTTAACACTAGAGATAATTAATTAGTTAGGAAAAGCTAGCATTTGTTGTAGGTTCATTTGCATAGGTACCTTGCACATGCTATTAACTGAATCACTGAACCAAAAAGAAGGAACGTGCAGTTGAAGAATAGACCAGCATTCCTCCAGTGCTTCCCCAAAAGCCCGTCGAGCACTTCAAACCACTGAAGATAAATTGAAGCCATGTTAATTGGCGTCATTTTAAAAAATTAATTTCAGATTTATGGGTTGATTTTTCTTTCTTTCTCTGATCATATCAATCCAATCACCTGAATGACATGGTTCCTGAAGTCCACCTTCTCCCTTTCCTTCCTAGTTCTGTACTCCACATAGAGCACGCTGATAAGGTATGCAGTCCAGCTCCCCATCAGCCCATAAAACAGCTGAAACAGGACGCCTGACAGCATCCCCAGCTGGGAGAAGGAATATGGCAGTGTGAGCAGCACTTGAGCTACCTGTAGTCAATGAAAACCAGATGAGAACAAAGCGAGGAGTCAAGATGAATGAATCATGAATGCGTGCATGCCTAAATTCAAACCTGGTTGGAAGCACAGCTGAACCAAGCATCGTAGACAGAACCCCCATGCCAGAGGTATCTGGAGAGCTTGCTCTTGGAGGCCTTTGCCTCGCCGCCTTCGATCTCCATCTCGACATAATTCCCGGCGATGATGGTCTCCACCTTCTCAGAAGCCATGCTCTCTCTTTCTCTCTTTTCTTCCTATGGCTTGTAGTAATCGGTAGCTGTGAGATATCTCCAGTGATTATAAAGAATCTTCTCCAAACTTTTCCTTCAACTTTCTCCCTTTTTCATAGTGGAGGCTGGGGCCGAGGCCTTGAGGCAGCACACGAGCGGCTTGCCCCACCAAAGCTAGCCATGGAGCAAGTCATGGACCAATCTATGGTCGTATAAGTTAGCCTCTCATATACGTAAACGAATGAAATTGATGTAGAAATAGTATATGTACATGGAGAACAGAAGATCTCATGACTGCAACAAATGGAAGCTTGTGCGACAAGCAGAGATGGGTTAAGATGACTTAACCTAGAATTGCAGGAAAGAATTAACAGGTTCTCAGAAATGGGCTGAATGATTGCATTTGGAGATGAGGGAAGTGCCTCACATCATGAGTGCACACATGTTACAACTGGCTGACACCATTAGATTAAGCAGTGGGGAACAGGGGGATCCTAAATCCTTATGGATATTGGACAGCACAGAGTTTAAGGAGCTCAACCAGGAGGCAGCCATTGTTATATTAATGTTCATGCATCTTCGAGCTTCTAACGATCCATCCAAGCTTTGCTTAAAGCGCTCTTAGCGCAATTTAATAACGAGTGCGGTTGGTGAGAGCAATCATGCTTCCCTTCGCTATGTCTAAATGTAATTATTTATTAAATTTGTTTAAAAAAAAGTCAAAGTGAAAGAAAAGAGAGTGACTCCAATTAAACCAATTAATTGAAAGTAAACCGTGGATCATTACTATCCATGTTATTGTTTTAACAAGTGAAAGTGGACTAGGCATGCAAAGTTTCATTTCATAAGTCATCATTTCTAAGACTTCCACTTCATCAATGATAATTAGTTCCATAAATCCTTCGGCATCATCGCTCTTTAACTATTGCGCACTAACATAAGTGAATCATTGAAGTGCTAGTTTGATATCAAATGAAATATTAGGTGATGTGGTGGATACAAGAGTCCTACATGACACGGCCAAGTTAAAGGTCAAGATGCTCAATCAAAAGTCAATCGAAGGTATAAATTAAAGAGATTAGATCAGGTCAGAGCAGACCCTAGTCGAGACCAGACCCCACCAGCTCAGTCCATCCGACTCTTCTAGCTTGGTTCACCCTACTCATCCAACTCGGTCCACCGACTCCTTCAGCTCGGTCACCCTGAGCTCTCCAATTCGGTCTCTCCTAAGTCCTAACATCCCCAATTTTGTCGCGCTTGACTCCCTTAACTTCTTGGCCACTCCCGACATTGGCCTTGCCCGTGGTAGATATATCCGGGGGTAAAAGGAGAAAGTGGGTGTCGAGATAAGTGGAGAACGTGGAGCGAAGGTATAAAAGGAAATCCGCTTAAGCGGGCACAGGTACATGCACATACGCATCTAAATTCTTCTTGTCCACTGCTTATTCTAACTTCTTGCTAAGTGCTATAGGAAATTTAAGAGCTCTCCTCGCCACCAAACATAAGGACTTCTTGCCGCAATAGTTGCTCTCTAGTGACTCATCCAACTACGATCTCAGGAACAGAAGGTAATAAAAGTATAATTCTTGTTCATGTTTAGTCTTGTGTATCATATCCAACAGGAACAAATTGACGTGAATTCTGATTAAGATAATGATGGAAAAGTTGGCATAAAGATTGATAGAAATTGATTCAGCAGTTGTATCAAGGTCGATCTTGATAGTACTAATTCCTCCTCTTTTGCAACTTTTTGCTTTAATATCCTTATAACATGCATGGTTTGCTATCTCTTCAGGACCATATTTTTGTCCTTTGAACTGTCAGTTAGGTGATACTTTTTTCCCCCGAAGGCCACATGTGTAAGATGAGACGTTCCCCTAAGAAAGTTAGGCTGTGACCTCTTTTACTGCTTTATGCATTCATCAGTCATCATCCTTTTGTCCGGTTAAATGAATCTTCATCATCATCAGGAACTTTATTTTTTTCATCAAGGTAAAGCCGATCCATCTCGAGTCCCATGCATGTGCACCAAACGATAAGCTGAATTCTTTGCTTGCCTAATTCTTCTGCACCAAATCTTCAGATCTTGTGTGTTGTCCAAATCACGTACATATGGGTCATTTGCAAGTCTATTGTCAGCG
>JBBPFQ010772467.1:0-13402 GCA_037974815.1 Kaempferia elegans
GTGATGGTTTGATTTAATTGCTAGAGGATTAAAGGAATTAAGAGGAGAAGAAGGATGCCCAATTGGAGAAGCCTAAGTCTCATTTCAAAGCCTCATCCAAGCCAAATTTTAGAAGGCCAAATCTGAGCCCAATTCATTTCAAGTCAATTTGGATTCAAACAAGATTCAAATCCGGATTTAATATCGAGATCCATTAAGTAATCTTATCCTCTTCAATGAATGGTCAGATTAATTTGATCCAGTTTCATTCACAATGGACGACTCATATTCAGATTTGTTTCACTTGAATTAAAGGGCTAAGATGATTCTTCATTACATTAAATGGCTTGGATTAAACCCTACTTATCCTCTCTCACTTATCTCCTTACCCCATGCAACAACTCACGCACGCTAGATCGGTAAAACAGAACAGTACTGTGCAAGACATCCTCTTCACCAACAGCCTGAGAGCATCTCCTTCCTCCCTGACCTTCGGCCGACGACTCTTCCTAGCTGTCGGCCGGGCCATCCTCCTCTCTTCCTTTTCTCTTCTCACGCGCGGCCACAGAAAAAAAGGCCAAGAAGCAGCAAGTGTTGCGCCTCTTCTTCACCAGCAATTTCCCTTCTTCTTTCTCAACTCCGCCCGGCGGTTCTTCCTAGCCGGCCGGCCAGCCATCCTCCAACCTTCCTCTTCTTCCCAAGCTGCTCCAAAAGGAGAAGGGCAGCGACGATTTTTCCAGCAAGTGACTTCGACAGCCCCCTTTTGAACGAGTTCAACTCGCCGGAGTGTTCTCCGGCGTCCCCCCTCTCCTCCTTGCTTCCTAGAGCTCTTACCGATAGTGTTCTGGAAGTGGACAGCAAGGGACAACAAGAGACGGCAGCGGGAGTGAGCTATGATCATCTCCATCTCACCGGAGTGTTCTCCGGTGTGTCCCCCTCCCCCCTCTTCCGACGTTACCTGAGCTCCGACCGACGTTGATTTTATTTATTCGGTTAAATGGAATAAAAAATTTTGAAATTGAAACTAAAGAAAATTAATAAAAACAATTTGAGAAAAAAAATAAATCAAAATACCGAATTAATCAAACCAAAATATTAAATTCGGTTGTTTAGGTTATTTTACAAAAATTAGAGCTTATAAATGTCACAAAAATAGATTTAATAAACTATTAAATTAGTTTATTTAGGCGGGTGAATTTAGAACAATTAGAAAAATAGATAAGTCTTTTAGAATTTAATATAGGGTCGACATTATTATTCAATGTTTTAGGTTTAGGGTTATCGATTCACTGGATGATGAGCCGTAGGGCCAGATCCAAGCGAAAAACCGACGACGAGAAAGAGGCGGCGCAGTCGATCATCTTCTTCAGCAGCGACGAGGAGGCTAATGCAGATCTAAGCATCGCAATCGTTGAGAAAGCGCGCCAGCGCCAGGCTAAGCGGAACAAGCCCGTTGATGCCTCCTTCCCTGCTCCAGTACCCGCCTCCCCGCGGGTAATAGTTCTGGATATTTCTTCCGCATCGCAATCTTCCGGTGAGGCTGAATTTATGTCTGGTCGGGACTCTCCTTCTTCTGTCGGACGTCTTCTATCGCCCGTGGATGGAGAGAGGATGACTAGGAAGAAGAAGTCGAAGAAGAAGCAACAACAGGTTTCTTTTTCTTGTTTATCTATATTTCTGGCTCGGCTTCTTTGAAATATTTTAATGAAAAGAGAATGCTCATTCCAAATCTGAAACTGTAATTTCTTGTTTAGATTTGAGTAAAAAACGGACAGGAAGAGCTTCGTTTTCTTATGTTTGCCATCAGATAGAACTAAATTTAACCCTATATTCAATAGTTACGACTTAATTTCATCTATTTTAAAAAGTATGCTCAATAGATATGAATTTAAACTTCTGTTCTATGATATTTTTATGTCTTTGGATAATTGTATAGTGTTGAATAGTCAAAATCAAAACATCTGCAGTGTCATTAGAAATAAAAAAACATTTTGGGCCACGTTAGAGTCTCATTCATGTACTTTATATCAGATAGAACAAAAGAACAAATTATGAAAATGGGTTAGAGTACATAAGAACTCCTATTCTTTTCCATTTTTTTTTTTTTTTCAAAATTTGGCGATCATCTCTATTTTGCTCTAACATTTTAGGCAGGGTTTTATTGGTTAATCTATGATGGTGGATCCCAGTGATTATCATTAATTCTCAACATGTATCTATGATTTTTGATGAGATTGTGAAATCCAAGTTTGAAAAACACTATGAATATGATTTCAATTCCATATTTTTATGGTTCCAAAGAAGTTAAGATTTTACTAGAATATACTCGTTTCTCAATGCCTTAGATTTGTGACATCAATTTTATTTTATAGGATGCCTTCTGAGTGAAATTATTTTGAGCTGCAGGTGGGTGCTATAGTTACTGAAGAGAAGCCATCAATAAGGGACGAAGAAGTGATCAATGAGGCAAACAACACATCTGATTTGTGACATTAATTTTATTTTATAGGATGGCTTCTGATTGTAATTCTATTGAACTGCAGGTGGGTGTAATATTTACTGAAGAGAAGCCATCAATAAGGGACGAAGAAGTGATCAATGTGGCAAACAACACATCTGACAATTTAGTTTTTAGGAAGCTTCTAGTAAGCCAAATTATTTTTCTTCAATTTAATTCTGTTTTTTGTGAGATGAGAAGTCTAGATCTTGATTCTTTGGTGGTTTTGATAAGCGTGGGCCAAGATATTTTGATTCTGAGGAGAACAATTGGGTGACTCCCACTTGCTTCAATTGTGGCGAGGAGGGACATATAGCTGCAGATTGCATGTTGGAAAGGCGGAGGAAACCTTGCTTTTTTTGTGGTCTTTTTGATCATAATTCAAAGCACTGTTTGCAGGTAATGATCAGATTATTGTAATTGTGTCCAAATAAATTATAATTTGCATAGAAATATTTTTTTGTCTTATATTAATCAGAGTGTCTGCCTAGAACTTGTTTTAGACAAAAAAAGATTCATATTTGTTCATTATTGCAAAATTCTTTATATAAAAAGTTCAATAGTAAGCCTTATTACATTTACTGAGGTTATTTAGGTACTGAGTGTTGCTTTCATGTGTATAATTTATCTTCATTCAGGCTTAAACTTCAGAATACCAACTCGTAAAGGTCTTGGTTTCCTTGTGTGATTAAGATATTATAGTAGTGCTGTTATAGGTACATTCTTATATTTGTTACAGGTCATATATTGGCGATTTTTTTTTATGCTAGAATTCTGTGAAGACACGCCTATATAGTAAACTTTTTAAATCGTTCACGGAGAAATATAATCTATGTTGCAAGCATCCAGAACCTAGGAATTCATTGAGCAATGATCATGCATTTGAGTTTGTAAATCTGTTCAATTTTGTTTAATGTATACATATGAGTTTGAGAACTGCATTACATGAAAGCTAAAAATCAGCAAAACAATTATAGCATTATATGTCAAATGCTTTTAAGGTCTTTTAACCTATACCTTAATGCAGAGGATTTCTGCAGACTAAACCAAGATTTTAATGCCATCTTACTAAACCAAGGTTTTAATATCACACTGTTTTGGTTGGTTGGATTTAATGCCATCCTGATCTGTCTTCTTTTTTCCTTCTCATCTTCTGCTAGTTATTTCTCTTTTTGATTGGTGCCAATGTGCACAACCTCATATCAACATTCAGCATCCTAGCAAGTAGCAAATGACAATACCTGTCTCATTTTGGTCTGACACCAAAATGTCAACGCGAGATGAGATTTTAAAGATTGGTGCAAACAATCCCAGTATTTTACCTTTTAAGAACAACTATTGGATCTTAAGACCTAAATACCTAATGGCATATAGCATTCTAGTGTAAGATACAAATCCACAACATTCATTTTGCGGGTCTATATAAATTAAAGCCATTGGGATACTTGCAAATTTCTCCAATCAATCTTTATAGTTGTAGTCATTGGGTTTTTTCTTTTTAATGAGCATCCAAATTGTCTCTTTTCATTTATTGGCATTCGCAACATGGTTTACCTTTGCAATCCTTTTGTCTACTCAAGCAAGGATGTTTCAGTTAATCATTTGACCATAAGGCATAGCAGTATGGCTATTAAAATAAATCTATAATTTGAATCAATGGCATTGTTAGAAATAATAGGAATATTAATCTTAATCTCATTCCCATATTCTAAAAATTAGGCTTATAGGTTACATGTGGGTTGTGATTTTCTTTGGTAATAATTTGATATGGGATCTCTTAGTGAATTGAAGCTCTGCAATTTAAGTGCATTCCTTAAATTGAAGTTATGAATGATCTTGTATATTTTTATCTTTAGCATGTGTAATGTCTGTTTATCCATTGATTCTGCTCGCACGTTTTTTTTGATCTTAGACTGCCATTATGTTGATTGATATATGCAGGGTCAAGATTGTTATATTTGCAAAAGAAGAGGTCATCTTGCTAAAGTTTGCCCAGACAAGAATAAAAAGATTGCTCAGGCATCTGAAATGTGTCTACGATGTGGAGGGACCACACATACTATATCATCATGTAGAAATGATTATTCACCTGATGATCTGAAGGTTAATAATGCTTCACCACTTTCTTATTCTACTCTTGTTTTCCAGCATGGGTCATACCACGGCAGAGAATGAAGCTAACATTTTCATGCTATATATTATTTTATTAGTTGTTTTATGCCATTATTCGATGCTAGAATATTTTGAAAATATTACAAGAGAAAGGGAAAATCCCCATCATGAAGGCTATACAAATATTTGGTTATAAAATATCTAATAAGGCCTGAGCTTTTAATTTCTTAGTGATTTAGTTTCCCTATCTCCTTGGTCTTCAAGTTTGCTTAGCCCTAAGTAAATTTGGTTGGGACTTGTATTGATCGTTTGGGATCATGAATGATGAATTTAAATTTTAGTATGGTGTAATACTCAGCCTGTCCTGAATGTGATTGCTTGGGGAATCCTAGTTGTGGTTGATTATTTAAATATTTCTAGTGATACAACCTTGTATATAACTCAAGAAGGGATGAAATCAATAGTCCGAGCATATACCTCTCCCGTGCCTTGACTATTTGTACTAATGGCTAGTAGCTACACGTGATTTACCTCCTCCGTGTTGGTTTAGAGACGGGTTGGCGGGGGCGCTGGGGCGAGCGAATTGTCTTTTGCCACGGGAGGGGATGAAATTCAATAGTCTAAATAGTTAAGAAAAGCACGGCTTATTGACAATGATAATAATGACATTTACATTGTCTCTCTCTCTCTCTTTTTTTTTTTAAAATATATCAGGAGATACAATGCTATGTTTGCAAAAAGCATGGTCATCTTTGCTGCGCTAACTTAATGGATACTACTAGTCCGAGAGAAGTCTTTTGTTACAACTGTGCCCAAACTGGTCACACTGGCTTGGTAAGCCCAAACATTTAAGACTGGTCTAAATAGTTTCTTAACAATGTAGTTGTAACAGTTGAGTTGATAAAATTTTCTTTGGAAATTCATTCAGGGGTGTGCAAAATCACGAGGATATGGAACGATGGATGCATCACCACCTACATGCTTTATTTGTAACCAAGAAGGACATTTTGCTCGGGGCTGTACGAAGAAGACAAAGGTTCAAGAAACTTTTGACCTATTTGTGTTTATTTTTTCCCCTCACTGGTTCTAATTTTCAAAAAACTTTTTATTCAATCTGCTAAACAGATGGGTGAGTCGTCAACCCCTCGGACATCAGACAAGGATAAAAGGTGGTTCAGGGGCTCTAAATCTGTACCACATGATTTTGGCAAAAGGCCTAAAAGGGATTGGGTGTATGAAGAAAGATGGAGGACGCCCACAAAGACTAAGATAAAGGGCGGTTGGATCGTCGATGATCCAGCTGATCTTCCTAGAAGGAGATTCGGAGCAACCAAATATGCATCTCCCAGGACAACTGTGAAAAGGGTAAGGAAAAATTATGTGTCAGGCTTCGGTGGGCATTCTTCAGGTTCCCATGGTTGGAAGGAATGGTCGTAAACTGGAACTCAAGGACAATGATTGAGAATTAGCAGCATTAAAAGATCGACAATTTTCAATGAGACACCTGAAGGTGTTGTGGCCATTGTTTATGTCTCATGTACGCCTTCAGTGCTGCACTGCGATCAGTTGTAACATGCTATTCAATGATAAGTTAAGACCTGTGAATTATCCAAAACTTACTCGAAGCTTGTTTGAAACTTCCTGAGCGAAGCCGAAGACCTCTCACAAATCTGGGATATCTTTCAAAGTACTTATAATTTGTACAATATTGGTTGTTTATGTATTTAAAATTAATTTCATTTACAGGGTTTCATGATTTGTACAATTAGTTTTAGTACCAAGAAGATGATAGCCTTTATTCATTTAGAAAAAAAGAATAAAATATGATTAAAACAAATTAAAGGGATAAAATTCGCAAAGAGAAGAATGCGGATTACACGTTTTCGCTGCAACTGCATCGCAAGCTTAAAGAAGGATGCTGCAACTGCATCGCAAGCTTAAAGAAGAAAGAGAGTAAAAGAGTGCGGCATCAGTAAGCGATTTATTTTTGTACATATTTATTTTTTATACATATTTATTTTTGTCTCTTTCTGCAAATACACTCTCACAACTTCACTTGCTTAAGCATCCCCAAAATAGAAATATTATCAGCTATTTTAATAATAATTAAACTTTAAGGGCCATTTTTAAAAATGTTTGTAACGTCGTATTTAGAGCGGTAAAATAAGTCAAATCGAATTAATCTTTGAGATATTTAAACTTATTTAATATGCTAATTGAGCCAAACTCAAAATTAACTAAGTTATTAGAAGAATTGCTTAAACTTGATTTGTTTTATTTTTTAAACTTGAGCTTGGTTAAATTTGGTTGGTTTAGATGTATCAGCTTCTCAAGTGAAGTTTGTTTGATTGTTTAAAATTTGTACTTATTTAATTGGTTATTAAATTTAATAATTTAAATTTTTTTATTTAACATATCGATAAGTATTTTATTAATGAACAATGTTCGTGAATATTATTCACAAACATTATATACATGTATAATTTTATATATTAAACGAATATAAATAAATGCTTACTAAATTAAATAATAAATTTGTTTATTATTGTTAGGTTCATTTGCAATTTACCGCCCAGGGATATTTCCCAGCCAAGTGCGTCTTTTAAAATATGTGGCACTTTGTGTAATACTATAATTGGGAGAGTTAAATTAAATATTCTCCTAATGCAGCGAAAAAGCTGGCAGCGCTACCGCTAGCTGATCATTGTGAGGGAAGTGCAGCTTCCGGAAGTGGGTCAGAGCGATCGCTGAGGCAACAATGCTCTCCTGCCTCGACTTCTTTCTTCGAATCCCATCTCTGCGACCGCGCGAGGCCGTCGCCTGCGGCCTTTCTCGCAATGGGGTTCGGCATCGGCGATCTTCCTCGCTCTTGACTGTGAGTTTCCCTTTTCCCTCTCTGTGTACTGAAGAAGAAGAAGAAGACTGTTTCTCATTATTTAAATATATTTGTGGATGAAGTGTTGATGATTTTGTGTTACGATCAGTGTTTTTTTTATTGTTACTATTATAAAAATACACTAGCATTTTCAGTACTCTGTGTGTTTCTGATTTTATTTCTTGATGGGAATCAACAAGACGTGGTCTGTTTAACCTTAGTTTTAAGATTGGTCTTTAATCAATGCAACCGGATTTTCTTACATGTTGATCGTGGAAGAAAAAAGAGACTATTTCATCTGTTTGTTCCCCTTGCAAGTAATTTTGTTTGTTCCTCATAATCTCCTAACTTAGCTTTTCAGGTTAAGGAGTTAGCAATTTTCAAGATATTGTTTTTGTTTTATATCTTCAAATTTCTAAGAATAACATTCCATTTCCTTCAGAGCCAAAATGGAACCGCTTGCACCAAGAAATTCCTTCAAGTAGTCTACCATGGACCGTTTGTGTATCTTCTTCCAAATGGCCGAACACATGGAAGATCTTCCAGAGAAGTTGGAAGAAGCAATAGTGCTGAGGGGCAAGAGGATGTTGATGCAAATTATGAGGATACCATTCATGATCCACCTGTGTCTGTCATGAAATGGACCAATAGTAATTTGGCAATGGAGAGGGATCTGGTAAAATAATATTTCATTAAAAGATTCAAACCTGTGTCACAATATGCCTCATATTCGATTGTATATTATACTTTTTCTGGTTTGATGTCTTCATACTTACTGGATGATCACTTTTTTGTTAGTTCCTTGTTTTTTGTGACAACTCTATTCTTCACGAGAAGGCTGAGTCATAACAAAGTCTTTGACAGTACATGTGCATATCATGCTGATAATTAGAAGTGCTCATTAAGAGAATTAAGCTAAAATTAGCTTCCTTATGATCAAATTTATAAGAAAATTTTAGCATTAATAAATGAGTTTGCCGGTACAACTCTCTAGTGTTTGGATGTCTAATGACACTAAATGGGATTAGGATTGGAGACTACTTTAGCACACCTTGCTAGAATCCACCGTATCAAAACATGGACTTGTAGATCCACCACGACGAAGGCATTCTTCACTGACAGAGGCTTCACGCCATATTCTAGGCATTGCACCAAGGAGAAAACTGAAGAGTGTCTGGTAGACTACAATTATTACATTTGAT
This sequence comes from Kaempferia elegans, assembly GCA_037974815.1. Classification (NCBI taxonomy): domain Eukaryota; kingdom Viridiplantae; phylum Streptophyta; class Magnoliopsida; order Zingiberales; family Zingiberaceae; genus Kaempferia; species Kaempferia elegans. The sequence goes on from JBBPFQ010772467.1 coordinate 8,666, forward strand.
CTATCTTTTTTATTAACTTTGCGAATCCATCTTACTGTTCACCAATGCACTATTAAATTTTTTAAACTTTAATTCCTTAACAACCTAACATTGTTCCCAAAGGTATGGCGGTTGCATCCCATTTTATAAAACTTTTCTTAAGGTATGACTGTATCACATTTTTATAAATTATTTCTTCTAGCCTAACCAGCATAAGACAATTCCATAAGTTCCTCTCTATTTCAATTCTTTAATCATTATCCTATTAATAACAACTTCATTAACATTGCATTAAATAGTAACTTTAAGATAGGTTAGGAGCAATGAGAACAATTGTTAGGTTTTCCTTATCCTAGCTAGGTAGTCCTCTTTACCTCTATCTATGTTCATTATTGTAACTTAGACACCCTATAGTATATACTATATAGTATTTATATTTAGGACCCTATTATCTGGTTTATACATATTTTAGAAATCTAACTTTTTACAAACAAATTCAATCCTATGATTTCATGAAAATTCAGTTAGAAAATGAGTTAATTAATCATTGGAGTGGACAAGTTTATTAATTTGGTTGCAAGTATATCCATCTATTTGTTTATCCTTTCATATAATACTGCAACAGTTGTCACCAAAAGCTTTAGGTGATCTTCTAGGAATGACTTGTTATCTCCACATTGGTTCATTCTTAAGCTGTTTCTATTTATCTCCCCCTTGGCAAACCAACTCTCAGCCCTTCCCCTTCAGGATACATTCTTGATGCCCAGATGCAATATTAATGCCAACCTAGACTATTTTACCTCAACTGAATAAAATCAACTTTGAGCGAACACCCTGTAATTCTGCTGAGTTAACTCAACTTCACTTCAAACGTCAGTTGAGCTACTCTTATCTTTTTTCAGCTCTATCGGACTTCCTTAATTGAGTACCAAGCTAGTATAGGTGGTTGGCACCTATAAGCTTGGATTATAATGATTTGAGTTCATAAATATATTTTTTAGTTTTTGTTTTAATTTTCCATGTTAAATTTGTATCTGATACTAAATATCTTCTTTTTTGGAAGATTGTTGAGAGGAGAGAGGACTTAACACCCATGAAGGATATTATTACAAAGGAAAATGAATCCACTGTTGCCAATCAGAATCCTGGATCTCTCTCAAACCCTGACACTGCTTACAGTGTTGCTCAGAAAACTGAAGTTGGTGTAGTTGATGATGACCAACTGAAAAATGTAGAGGAAGTTGAACAATCCAAGGATCATGCTCTTGGAATACTAAAAGAAACCAACTTGGATTACAGGATAATTGCAGAAGAACATGAACTAGAGTCCTACAACCAAAGTCAGAATTTTCTCTTGAACTTTGATACTGGGAAAAATGGTCAACTTGATAGCACACATACTTTGGCTTCGTCTGACAGCTTTGGTCAGTCAACTGAAACCGTCACAATCAACAATGACAAGGGCCTTACAAATAGCTTAAAAGATGAACATCTTGCGCAACTAAAACTGAAGAGCTTGGAGCCATATACCTTAGGAGAGGAACTAGACTCTAATGATCAGAGTAAGTTTATTCCGTTCCTTGTTATGGACGACACTAGAGAACTATCTAGAAAAAGTGCTTCTTGGACATCCTCTGACAACTATGCTCTGTCAACTCATGCTGATGTGGATGAAGGTGAAAAACTCATGAAAGGCTTAGAAACTGAAAAGTCCACGGCAGAAGTTGTTGGAGAACTAAAACAAAGAAACGTGGAACAATTTATTATATCAGAAAAAAATGAACCAGTTTCTTACAATCAGAGCCAAGATTCTATGCCAAAACATGATATGGATATTGACGGAGGGCTTGAAAAGACACATGATTTTTTGATTTCCTCTGATAGTTTTGCTCAATGTACTGAAGCTAGTATAGATGATGATCTTATTCAGATGGACCAAACTGATTATCAACAATCTCAATATCAAACTACACTTCCATTTCCTTCTGACATGTCTAGTTCTGATGTAATAGATGAGAACGTTCATATCACTGCAAAATTCAATATTCATGATTCAGATAAGCAACAACAGGTGCTACCTGAGGTAGGAAACTTGAACCACCCTCCTTTAGCTGGCTCAAATGTCACAAATTTCATATTTCCACCTGAGCAATATATTACCACAGAACAAGATGAACCAGTTTCCTACAACCAGGGTCAAGATTCTTTGACAAAACTTGGTATGGATAATGAAGAGCCTGAAACAACATATGACCTGTTGTCTTACTCTAGTTCAGTTCAGTCATCTAAAGCTGGTGTAAGTGATCATGATGAACTCACAAATGACTTAATTATTGGAAAATTCATGGAAGATGCTCATGGACAGCTAAATCAAACTGATAATCTGCAATCTCAGCCGCACATTATGCTTCCAGTTCTACCTGGCATGCATAATTCTGTTTTTATGATAGATAATAACCTTGAGGTCACTACAAAAACCAATATGGATGGTTCTGATGAACAACAAGAGGTCCCATCCGAAGAAGGGAACATAAGCTCCTCTCCTTGGACTAGCTCAAGTGTAATGGACATCATAGGGCTGCCTGAGCAATATATGATTCCAGAAGAAGCTGCAGCAGTTTCTTACAGTGAGAGTCAAGATTCTCAGTCAAAACTTGATACAGATATCTATGAGCTTGAAAGGTCACATGACTTTTCTTCTTCCTTTGACAATTTTGTTCAGTCAAATAAAGTTGGTGTCAGTGATGATGATGAACCCAGAAATCACTTAGAAATTGCGAATTCCACTGCACATGATCATCAACAACTGCAAGAAACCAATTTTGAGCAATCCCAGCCTCAAATTATGCTTCCAGTCCTCCCTGACCCAATTATTTCTGATGTTGTGGTAGATGACAATCTTGAGTTCACTGGAGAAATAGATCTCCCGATTTCAAAGCAACAAGATGTGCCACCTGAGGAAGGAAACTTAGACTCTCTTCCTTTGGCTGGCTCAAATGTCATGAATGTCATAGTGGTAGCAGCAGAATGTACTCCATGGTCTAAAACAGGCATTTACATCCACTTTAACTTTGAAACTAATCTGTTTGATAAAAGTCCTCAGCATTCCTGACATTGTTTTATTGCATGTCGTATTCTTCAATTCCATAATCGTTTTGTCCTTTTGACTGAAGGAACTTATTCAAGTTTTAACTGTTACAAAAAATGTGATTATATTTGTTGCCTAGTATTTACACTTCTTGATTATTTTGTATAGGTGGGCTTGGAGATGTTGTTGGAGATTTACCTAAGGCATTGGCCAGGAGAGGACACCGAGTAATGGTAATTCGTATTATGATTATCCTCTTTATGTTAGTCAACCTAAAATGAAAAAAATAAAGTGGGAATGTAAACAACAATTGGACATAAAAACTAATTTATCTCCCCTTTCATCAGAACCAATGGATTTTGCTGGCCTCATTTTTGTTTAGAATTGAAGTATTAGCCAAATTGCATGGTTCACACTTACAAGTTGATTTGTTGATTAATTAGGTAGTGGTTCCAAAGTATGGCAATTATTCTGAACTCAAAGAATTAGGTGTCCTGAGAAGGTACAAGGTTGACGGGCAGGTATTTATCTGTTAAACATGACCACATAAAATATATCAGATACATTATAGAAGTTTAATTTGCATTCTGTTTACAGGATCTGGAAGTTACTTATCATCATGCCTACATTGACTGTGTTGATTTCGTCTTTATTGATAGCCCTGTTTTTCGCCACATTGGAAATGATATTTATGGAGGAAACTGGCAGGTAATCCTTGTTTTTACTTGTCTTCATAACTAAACATTAATGATTATATCCTATTGTTTCCATAATCTCTCAATTGAACTTTGCATCTTGTTAATATGACTATAAATATTAAAAAAAATCTTATGCCAAAAAATGTTTCTTCTGGTGTACATGTAGGATATATTGAAAAGGATGGTTTTGTTCTGCAAGGTGGCAGTTGAGGTACTTTCTTGAGCATTATGGTGCTCTCCATGATCAATCAATATGACACTGTGATTCATGACCACAAGGATAAACCAAGTATTATTATTGTTATAGGGATGAAACGAACCAAATTAAAATCAACTCATAAAATTTTGTATTATTTGACTGCATCCATGTGTTTTATTTTGATTTTGTCAGACAAAATATAAGAAATAAAGTGATATTTAATGTTTAAAATTTTTATCAAATGCTCATGAATAAATTTCATATACAATTACATAAACATATAAAAATAAACCATTTCAAATAAAATTGTATACTCAATAATAATAAATAATCTTTCTGGTTTTTAAATTTGAAATTGCTCATATTTTGCCAAAAGCTAGAATGCCCTAGTTTACAAAGGACTAGAGAAAATCCCATTTTCTTTTCTTGTTGATCATTCCAACCTTTTCTTTTCTTTACAAGAGACTAAGTTAAAAAATTAAAATATAATTGGTTGTAAATATTTTTAATTAGATATTGATGTGGTCAAATTCATCAACAAATATAATTTGATAATTATTAAATAAACAATTAATTTCAATAAAATGTTAATTAAACTATATTGGTAAAACATGATATGCCACAGAAACTGTATCATTCTCACAATTTGACATTTTAAACCTTGGTTATGGGTAATTCCCATGTCTCCTCGCCGATCGGACGGACCACATATCCTCGAGATGTGTGCAACATCCTCGTGATGTGCATTGCATTCTTGAGATGTGATTTGGTCC